>NW_022261388.1:71280-85907 GCF_009602425.1 Actinia tenebrosa
TCCCCCTCACCTGTACCCCCTTCCCCCTCTGTACATATTCCCCCTTCCCCTACCTATTCTATATTCTGGCACATGACAACCTAAAGGCATCTAGTATACCATAGAATAAACATTTTTGACTTTTAAAAGTTTTCAAAATTACAAAACCCACTTTTCATCTATATGATATTTTTCAGAGCTCCCTGTGGAATCTGTGGGCTCTCGTCGTTCAAACATCACAGCTGTAAGATGTAAGTCAAAACTTTTTTTGAAAATAATTGATGGATGTGAATGTTATGTTAGAGAGATTTAACTTAGTCTGTGAAAGAATAGACAACTTAATTAATACATAGTAGAAGGTTGATGCTAATTCCATTGTTTCTTTTGTTTTACTTTGACTGTTAGTCACTAATAGGCCATCTTATGGATCACGTTACTCAACCTCAGCCTCGTCAGCATGCAATTATTCTTTAGAATTTGACTACAGTCCACAGTAATGAAAGGAATTTACACATAAACGAACAATTGAAACACTTAAAAATTTCACAGGTTGTAGGCAATTTCTAAAGAATATATTACACGCTGATGAGGCTGAGGTTGAGCCACGGGATCTGTGAAATGGTCTATTGTACAACTTTGTTTCATGGGCCAAATAAAATCAATGTATTATATCTTTCACTTTTCAACTYTTTAACTTTTTAATTTTTTAAATTTTAATATTCACTTTTAAAATATTTATTATTTCTGAAGCTGATCCTCTAGAAGAATTTGATGACAAATCAAAGAAAGCAAAAGCAATTCCAAGTGGGTGTAAATTGTCTATTCATTTACTCCTTTATTTATTTATCAATTTTCCACCTATTTATTTCATTCAGTTATTAATCAAATCAGTCATTTAGTAATCCATTGCTGATCTATTCATTCTTTGACTTGTTCATTAATAATCATTCATCCATTCAATTAGTCATTTATTCATCCATTCATTCATTCTTTCACTCATTCATGACCCATTTTAATATCTTTTTATCTATAAAACTAGTCATTTATTCATTCATCATTCATCTATTGACAAATAGATTTGTCCCCATGATCTATGTAAACTGCATAGCTGCTACTAGCGCTTAAATACGCAGCCCTTAAAGTCCTCCACTGATCATGATTGTAAAACGCATTGAGACCATGTAAAATGCGCTATATAAGAACCCCGTTATTATTATTATTATTATTATTTATTATTATTATTATGGATTCATTTTGTTTATTTAGTAATGTATTCAAATTTATTTTCTTTTTATCAAAACTGCATTAATTCATTTAACCTCATCAAGGTTAAGCTCTGATTTTCAGAATATAATTTACTAGCGTCATGCATACATTCGAAAAAGAAAARCTAAAAAATCGAAATTATCTAAGCATTGCAAGTCCCAGATAGGATCGTGACAGAAAAGTTCAAATCTCATTCCCAATGTGAAGGCTTTAAGTTCACCGAGTTCCTAAATACCTTCCTGCTATTGCAGACCATTCAATACTTGTCATATAAAATGAACAAAGCATATAAACATAAAGTCATACCTGCAAGCTTCTTGTTAGAAGTTCAAATCGTACGTCATTTTGGAATATTTTCCCACAAACCAACACGGTCACTCTTTCTATCCCCAGGAAACCCGGTCATTGAATGCAAAGATTCCACCTTCAAAATACTAAATTAATGGCTGGCAGTTGAATTTATTTTTTGAAAAATCCAAAAATTTGATAAATAAAATGTCCTTTGGAATCGTATGGCACTTCTTAATCATGATAGGATTAGTTTCATGTGTTATTGCATGTTTTCATATAGGCGTGTCTAAATGACCGGCAACCAGTCAAGAATTTCAAAACACTAAATGGCAGCAGTTTTTTGGTTTTTTTTTTAAATCCATGATTCTAATAAAAAAGAATTTTGTTAATCAATGAATTTGTCGCGTAGTTAACTTCGTTGAATGAATGTTATTAATATTATTTATAATTTTATTAAAAATCTTGAAACAAAGAAAGCCGCACATATATGAAGTAGCTTTGAATCAGCCTGGCTAAGGAAGTATTGTATACTTTAATTTATTTAGAAAACGAAGTCAAGAAAGAATATAAACAATCAAAAGAAGATGAAATCGTACAGGATGTCCTTGAAAGTAAGTAGTTCTAGGTCATTGAATCTTTATAGCTCTTTATTGATGATTTTTTTTTTTTTTTTTTTTTTTTTTTTTTTTTTGTATAAACAGAAGCCAATATATTTAACCAAAGCGATAGCGATGATACCGTACTACAAGGTAAGGAATTGTTTTTGTATCTGTCTTTCAGTTTAAAATCCATCCATCAATAGATACCGTTCCTTTGTCCCTTCCTCGCTCCTTCTCTCCCTTCTTCATCCATCCATCCATCCTGCCTTACATTGAAATATCCATCCGTCTTGAATGATCCATCCATTAAATGCATACACCCACCGACCCGGACTATTTTCCATCTCAACCGGCATTCATTTATAAATTGTTTATCATAATTTGGAGGGAGGGGGGCTGGTGGTTATCCAAATTTTAAACTTCTTCACATTTTATATCCACAGTGGCCAAGTTATTTAATAACCAAAGTGTTGCTGAAGACAGTGTACATGGTATGAATTTTTTTGCGGATTTTTTGCGGTTCCAGTGTCCCCACTCTTACAATGAGTAAACAACGCTTATAGTGAGATATTTTTTGTTCTGTTAAGAAGTCAGCGATTCGCCGAAGAACCACGAAAGCTCCAAAACAAAACAAGATGTGCTTCCTAAACAAAAACCTGTGTCATACACAAGAACACAGCCAGCATCAAGTATACTTGGAAAAGGTAACCGGCTCTTCAAATATACCTCTTTACCTTGGGCATAATTTTTTCCTATTTCAGACCACGTGTCACTCTCTTGAGAATAAGATTCTTTGTTTGAGTTGTATCCATATTCATTTGTCTTTTCATGCGCAACCGTTAAACAAAGAAATTATACTCTAGGGAATGACTCGTAGTCTGAAATAGGAAACTATTACACTTAGGTAAAGACATCTATTAGCCATTTCAAGGTCGAGGAAAAGACTGTGTCGAGTTGACATTGCAGTACATTTTAGAGATGTTTTAGGATGGAGTCTATTTCGTCCCCCAAAACCGTCCCAAGATGCACTGCAATGCCAACTTGGCCAAGTTTCCCCCTCAACCTGGGAATGGCCAAATAAAGTAAGAAAAAATACATGAGGACCGTGAGAAGCTACATGGGAACAATTTATAATTTGATCGACAACAGCAGTGTATTGCCCGATTTTCCTGCCGCGACTGTTGTCTCGATCACCGCGTGCGTGACAATGAAATCACTGGGGAACTAAAATTTTAGCGTTATCTTTAAAATGTTTGTTCAAACATAATTGTAGTGTGCAAAGCCCGTGTAGACCTGGTGTTTCTGCTGGATGGATCCCAAGCCAGTGATAAAATGCACTTTACAAAATCCTTGACATTTGTTAAGGATCTCATCAAGTCGTTCAGTGTTTCCAAGGATGATGCACATGTCTCCGTAGCCGTGTGTTCAGAGAAGCCACATATTCTGTTTGACTTGAATGCGTTCACTGATCATAGAAGTATAGAGAGAGCAATGAGTTCTGTTGCTTACCCAAGTGGGAAGATGTTTGCAGGTTAGTTCCTCCTCCTCCACCTCCTCCACCTCCTCCTCCTCCTTCTTCTTCTTCTTCTTCTTCTTCTTCTTCTTCTTCGTTTTCCTTTGCTTTATCTGTCCTCCGTCCCGTTTTTTACCCATTTTCCGTTTACTATATTTTCAATACCGTTTAAAGGTGGATGTTTAAAAACGATCAAATCAGCCATATTCGAAAACAGTGGTCGACATGGCGTGCCAAAAATCCTCTACTTCATGTCTAGCGGAGGCTCCAACGACCACGTCGCCCTTCCATCAAGAGCTCTGAGAGATTTGAGCGTCCAAGTGTTCTCATTGGGGCTTGGTACCAAGTATAATGCCAGGGAATTAAAAGAAATTGCAACCGCGCCATATAGTGATCACGTGTTAGCGACACGGTATGAAATACTCGGACTTCTTCGACCTTTTGTTACAGCGCAGCTGTGTAGAGGTTGGTAGTGTCTAAATCTTTAAATTTGACGTCTTCACAAATTACTAGAATATAAGTTTTATTATACTGGAGAGTATAATAAAAATAATTAAATTACATTGCTATTCCACACTGGTATTGTTAAAAGATTTTATACACATATATCTTGTTCGTAGGATCTGGCGGAAAGCTGGTTCTCAAACCTCACAAGAAGCCCTTGGTAAAACCTAACGAGAAGCATTTGGAACACACCGAGCGCCAAGTAAAATCAAAAGTTCCAATAAAAAATGAAAGTAGCTTGAGGAAAAGTATGTTGTTTAAACTGAAGGAGAAAGAAGAAAAGAAAAAGGCTGCATTAAAGGCGGTAAGTAAGAATACGGTAACGTTAATGTTACCTTTAAACCAATAGAAACTTTGCATCTTCACGGGATGGCAGCCATGTATATGACAGGAGGCAAAACAATAAAGTCTTTTCCCCTGGAAAACTGACTGAATTMTTCCACATGTATAAATCAGATTAGACCAGATTAAATGAAGGATGAAGATATTGCTAATAATAATAAACATACTCAGAACAATCTATGATGCTGCTGACAGACCTACGATCTATGTTCTTTCAGGATATCAGGAAAAAGCTTCACATTCTTCTTTCAAAACTTGGTCGGAAGTTCCATAACGAAAATGCCATTTATCGTTCAATTGTCTATAACATCAATGGACACAGAGATGGTAAGTCCATACTATATTAATTCGATCGGTCGGGAAATACAGACGAACACCGTATTAGGGAGAACAGATGGTCGAGGGTGTCAGAATGACAGGTTCGACCTGGACATCACCAAATGTTCTTAATGACATGCTGTCCGTTAAGCAGATTTATCCAGGAGTAAATGCAAATCTTAGACAAAAACAAATATTCCAACGAGAATCGTTTGTCCTTTACAGAAACGAGTGGCGAGGGTTGGGTACTTATATCGCCCGTGGGGACTAGGAAATTCCGAGACTTGGGGGAGGCAGTACTACATATAAACAAAAATTATAGCAAGATAGTTAATATTAAGAATGGCGGAAACCAATTGCAAGTGAAGTAAAAGAGTATCAGTTTCCTGTCTGCTTAAATGCTTTACCTAGTCTCTGAGCGACAGACTATGACCCAGTTTCGACTGTTTTATTTATTCCTAACTGTTATAAGGATGCTGACATATTATTTTCTGTTTGTTGTTTGCTTTTTAACGATAGCTGGCTGCAAAGACTACCATGTTCTCTGCAAGACATGGGGCAAGCAAGGATACTGCAAAACGTCCTCCAAGCATGGAATCGACGCTTATTCCGTACAGCGGGTTTGCCCCAAAACATGCGTAGTTTGTTACCCATAGACTATGCAATTTTTYTTCGCTTTGATACAAGACGAGTTCCACAACTGCATGATAAATACACTCATTTTTTAATCATTTMATCAGTTTTACTAAGTTAAAGTAATGATCACTCAGTTACCAGAGCGTTTTTTCTTGTTTCCGTGGCCCGCGTTGCTTGGTGGTCTGCGGACAACAAAAAAACCGCTGATCTCTAAGCATCGCAGGCTAATCTACGACCCAGACAACCGTGACAACTTATGAATGCGGCTCATTTCTTGTGTTTGTTTTAAATTAATTTCTCTTCGAATTTTGAATTTTGAACGGACTGACTTCGTAAAAACCTGATTGACTCAAAAAAGGAAAAGCGTTCTAATTTATAGATTCATGATAATTTAAAGAATTAGCTGAGTTCGTTATTTCTTTATTAATAATAATAATAGTTTACTATTTGTATTGCGCAATTTATCATGTTAATCAGTGATCAACTGTGCATTACATATAGGTACACTAAAATACTAGGCATAAAATCTCTAAAAAACTACAAAAAGAGTATATAAAAGATTTAATAACTAAGGTCCAGTTTAGACGTCGAATCCCGCACGCACCGAATCCAATGCAGACAAACCAAACATTACTATGCCCATCTGCACTAGGCCCGGTTTTATTGACGCAACAAAACAAGCGCGCCTGCAATTTCGGAAGGTCACCGGAAAAGCAAAAAGCGTCCTAAGTGTTCTGTTCATCTTGAATGCCTTTGTCATTATGATTCTCTTGAATTTCAATAAAAATTATAATTACCACATCCGCGATTCATGATATTGAAAGAGCTCTTGACATGTTTTATATGACCTTGAAAGTTTAGCACTCTTTAATTATAATTCCATGGAAGATTGACATTTGTTGTTCAAAAGACTACCCAACTCAACCCATTGTAAAAAAATATTGGATGGACGCCAAACGGCAAAAGTACCTAAATCTCAAATCCCTTATGATTGGAGTTTCCATGGGGACGAAGAAAGCCTTCCATGTGATGACGTCAATTTATAATTTACAGAAACCAATCAGAGACACTCCGTATTACATTCATTCTTATCAATAAACGGATTAATTACTAGTAAATATTTACATAACTTGGCATACCAGAAACTGCAGGCTATTCACGGAGTGAGCTCTGTAAGTGTCATAGGATGTATGCAGTTTTCTTTGTCGCATTAGCTTGGCTTCCATGCTGTGTATCAAGTGCTGTGGATGCTCCTCCTGTTCTTCTAGTCTCTCTGGACGGTCTAGGATGGACGTTTACCGGTGGTGAGCAATCAAAGACTCCAAACCTTGATAACATCGCAAGCAATGGAGTCCATGCTGAATACATGTTAACAGTAACACCGACCAAAACCTGGCCAACACACCAGACGTACGTGACAGGATTGTACCCGGAGAGCCATGGAATCGTCTCGAATAATTTCTGGGACCCTCTCTTTAAAGAGAAGTTTATCTTACAATACGACTGCTCTAACTTTGACCCCAAGTTTTACGACGCTGCAGAACCCATTTGGTTAACTTTACAGAAGCAAGGAGGCCGATCCGGAGTCCATTTTTGGCCTGGATTTTATAGTTACAAAGAAAAACCGAGTTCGTTTGAGAAGCCGACATGTTTTGTAAACTGCACAGCTTTGAACATGGACTCTAAAAATCTTTGGCAGCATAGAAATAAAACTCGTTCCGGATGGCCTCCGTATATTCATTGTTTTGCAAATCAAAGCTTACCGTACAAGAATCGCATAGACAAGATTTTGAATTGGCTTCAGGAAAAAAATCCACCGAAATTTCTTGCTTTGTACATCAACGAGCCTGATTCTTCGGGACATAGTTTTGGGATAAACACAGGAGAGTATGTAGAGGCTATCAAACGCGTCGACAAGGATGTAGTAGGGTATCTGATTCAGAGACTTCAAAATGCAAATTTACTTCACAAGATAAATGTCATCTTTGTATCCGACCACAGCATGATTGAGACGTCTTCAAGCCGAGCGATATACTTGAGTGATTTAGTTGATACTAGCACATTCACTATGTCAGAGCAAGGCGTCATTGGACACTTGTGGCCTAATGACCCAAATCTTGAGGACCAGATCTACGCAAACCTCACGCGAGTACAGAATCCGCATATGAAAGTCTACAAGAAGAGAGATATCCCGTCGAGCTTGCACTGGAAGAATAATCGCCGTGTTCCACCGATTTACATCGAAACTGAGGTCGGATGGGTGGTCCAACCGAACCGACCAGCTGCGTCATCGAACTGGACTAATGCTGGTAAGTGATTATTAGCCTGTAAGTGAATGCTCTGCAGTCTGCGGTGTTGCGAAGAAGGAGAGCATCGTATATAGCCGAGCAACCGATGCTGGTATAAGTGATCTCACATGGACCCACAACTTTTATACTTCATGGATTTTTGGACTCCATTGGTGGTTCTAAATTGCATCATAAGTCGTTTCACATCAGCCATGTTGTAGGGCAAGGAGAATGCAATGTTTTTGTACGACAAATATCAGAACATTTCTATGAAATATTGTTTCCCTTACAAATCGCGTCTTTGAGAGTTTGTAAACCTCGATTTACTTACCAAAAAGGCCCCAAAGAAATCCAGACAAAAAACTGAGTTCCCATTTAATCAATTAAAATTGAAATAAGAAGGAAAAAACTTACACGAGACTCTAACATTGTTTTCTTGATTGATATAGGACATGGCTGGCAAGCTTCAAAAGAACTCGGAGCGATTTTCTATGCCCGCGGTCCTTCCTTCAAGCGGGGTTACAAAACAAAGCAGGCCCTTCAAGCCATCGATGTCTATCCCTTACTGTGTCACCTGCTTGGGATAAAACCGCTGCCCAATAACGGTTCACTCGAGAACATGAAAGAGATACTTCATAGTAACCCTAGTAGTGCATCTGTACGATGTGTCTTCTCTACCATCATTACCTATGTTGTACCATTTGTGATGTTGTTAGCAATAGTATAATAAACTTCACAAATACTTGGTTCCTTTGCGTAAAACTTAGCAGATGGTCTCATGTATACTCAAGAAGATCACGTGACATAATTTAATTTGGTCACGTGGTCTCATGTATACTCCAAAAAAAGTCACGTGACATAATTTAATGTTAACTGTTCTGAGCGTCTTTAAACGCTTACTTAACAGATCGCGTGGCCTTATGCAATACTCACGAGGTGTACACATGACATGACGCAATTATCACGTGTTCACGAAGAGTCACGTGATAAGTTTGTTAGTTTGTTTCATCAATTTACTGTTTTTTTCAAACCATTTTTTCTCGACATTACACTGAACTAACTTAGCTAATGACTTGCAATATTTGGAGTACGAAAGGATAAGAAAAAAGAAAAATGTTCCATTTGAAATAAATAGTAAAGTACAGAGAATTTGGTTTGTATTTATATAAAACATACCACGGTATATTATACTATATATTAATAATTATTATCACTGTACTAATAAGTTTAATAGGTAATTTATTTCAATTTCATTGGCATTCATAAACAATCCTGCACTTTTTATTTTCATGCATTTATTTTATTTAATATTATTTTTTGTCATTTTTACTCGACAAGAGATAATAGTTAAAGGACTCTCAATAAAATTCAATTGGGTTTCCTGTGTTTTACCAGTAGCTGTGACGTCATGGTTCAAGATGATCCGATCCAAGTGTCACCTGATGATTACATCTCATTAATATCGTTATCTGATTTTCCCTATTTAGTAGTGAGCTCTAGCGGTGCCTTTGAAAATGGACACCAAATTGACTCAATAGAAACACAGGGAGCCCACGTTAGATAAAGTCAAGGGGGGTGGGAGCCTTGATTTAAACCGTTGCACATTGAACCCTGAAACAACCTCTGGGCTGATCTAAGTCAGGGCACGGCTAACTCACAGATTGAACCCTGAAACAACCTCTTGGCTGATCTAATTCAAGGAGCAGCCAAGTCACAAAAACCTTCTCCAGTTTCAGTTCCACATTCCAATGCGTCACGAGTTAGTTACCAGTCCTTCCTTTGCAGAATTTTGTAAGGTGCGCGAATATTACAGGAATATCTGAAATGAATATCCTATTTGAATATTGTCGAATTATCTTTATATCTGTGCTTATCTTTAAAATCTTCGCTCCTATTGCTCTCGATTTTAACCTGGAATTAAATTTCATCTCGGAAACTAGTTCCATGTATATTCATAGTTTTGAATGCTGTTATTGTCAGACTTTCGTCAGACACAGATCTTTCACCATATGATACGGTAACCCACAGGTCGCAAATGCAAAGAAATACCGTTTTTGCCTCATAGGCCTATATCACACGGCGGTCATGTTTATTCTCATGAGAATAAAAACCTTTGTTTCACCCGCATAAATTAATTCTCAAGCGCTTGAATTTGAGACTACGCGTGGTGGAATCTATTGTTCAATCCAACATGGCTGCCGCGTGAAGAAGGCCCATTGAATGAATTGTGAGTCATAAACATGTTATTTCGGCAGAGCAACATTGCTATCTAGAAGTATCATCGACTCGATATCAAAGCATTACTGTCAGAGAGCAAAAGAAATTTCTCATCTTTCCTCTAGCTAGTTTGCATTTGTATAATTTTTTTTTTTTCTAATTCAATCTCTTGTCATTTCTAGTTTTTCATTCTTTGAGTAACAAGGCGGCTGTCTCTTTTAAATATAATTTATATCATAACTTGTTGAAAACTGGCTTTTAGRTTTGACAAATACTATAAGTTTATTATGAACTGAAAGAGACTTTGGCGTGCTGAGATCGATAACAAGAAAAGGGCGTTGATCAAGAACGCCTACAAATGAATCTTATAAATAAGTACTTGTGAGTTATAAATAATTCAGTAGGATAGCTAGTCCATCGATATTAATTATAGTTTTTATTATTCACATTTTTGCGCAGCTTATAGAATAATATTTATTGGATTGTTAGTGTTCGTTAGTGTTTCGTAACCTTGTAACACCAAAATTTAAAGTAAATATCGCGGTCAAAGATGTACAAATAAATAATCGCAAATTTCACGAGAAGAAGATAAAACTAGCTTTTTGAATTAAATAAACAATTAAACCAAGCAGGAACAAACTTTTCAGGCAGTCAATATATTTAACAACTAGCTCCCTGCTAGCAATAACTAATGGAGGGAAAACCTGGTGAGAAAATTGACAAAGTGATGACGTAATATGCAAAATTTAATAGTAACAGAGTTCGTTGGGGAAGAATCGAAGATCAATTTTGAGTTGGCTATCATCTCTAATCATTTTGCAGATCATTAAGCATTTGCATAGATATCAAAGGAAACTGTATTGATTCAATACGCTGAGAGTATAATAAAAAGAGTTCTGTATGTTCCAGGCTTATATCACACACGATTGATATGAAAACCAAGTGAGATACTGAATATGAAAAACCTGAATGAGCTTCTACTCTATCAAAGACAGAAAGTCATTTTTGGGATTCTAACAGAATGAATAAAGTACGGGAGACCCGAAAAACCTCAGAGGAGAAAAATGAAGATTTCCTAATTTTGAATACCATAGATGAGGAATCCCTAACGTCTGTTGGTGGAGATCATAAAGATAGAGAAAAGAAACGACAGAAAGAAGCGAAGAATAAAGAACACGTCCACCGAGGGAAAGTCAAACTACGCGCGTTGAGGAACATCGGTCTAAGACGAGGTAATTCTTTAGACACTTACAAGGAGGGAATTGAAAGAACAAGGGAATGTAAAGATATAAAAACGTTCAATTCAAAGTCTCTAGAGGAGGCAGACGATGATGAAGACTACAGAGTTGTGTTGAATGAAAAAGATTACGTTGTTCATCAACAGGATACTCGCAGACCTGCGATTTGTGAAGAGATTGAACGCATTGTGGAAACAAATAATGGGACTCCACTTCGTACCCAAAGAAGAAATCTCATTGTTTCTGACAACCTACTAAAATGGCATTTGTTATAGTTTTTGAACGCTTACTGACTAAACAAAAAAGGAGTTGTACGTTTTCTGAAGGTGTTATTTCTGGAAATTTAAGAAGAGTTTGGCAAAATATGCACATTTACTTTTACTTCAGGAGGATACTGTCTACAGAGGAAAAATCATAACATGTTTCACATGAATAACAGTCCAAATTGTCGGTGGTAAAGTTGTTATGAACGCACTCTATGATATTAGCCCGTCAGTATCTTGCACTATCATTAATCATTATACGTTGAAGTTGTTTCTGGTATTTCAACTCATCTTGCTTTTGGTTCAGTCAATTCTTTTATATATATATATATACTTAGTTCTACTGAGCTTAATGTTTTTTCACTTTTGTTGGTTTGTGTTCGTGTGTTTATTTATTTATTTGTGTGTTTGTTTTGGTGAAGTTTATTTTCGTTTGTTTGTGAGTGTGTTTAAATGATGAATTTTGAAGCACATAAGAAAAAGGAAAGATATATAGTGATGCTCGTGTGTGTGATACACTATAATAAGAATTCAATAATTTATATTATAACTTAGTCTGAAGCTCAACAATCAAACGAAGAAACACGTTTTCGCAAGAAAACGATATGCAAACTTAATTAAACAGCAAAAAAGGTAAGGAATCTAGAATGAAATGTGTTCTTTGATTACTGTAAGACGGTCATGAGTTCCGACAGCACGTCTCAGTTTTCGTCCTTAATAATGCCAAATATCCCACTCCGTCTGACAAAGTACTTCCTAATTATAGAATGACGATAAAGTTCCAACGAGTTTTTCACCAAAGTTGAAACATTTCCGTGTATATTATTTTAAAAAAATAATTTCAAAAAAAATTCTTAAGCAAAAAATAGGTTTTTTTAATGAGAAAAAAATAAAAGATGGTTTTAAAAGCGTTGAACACGCAAATAAATTGTCATTTTTTTCTATTTAAGTCAAAAATGTTTTTGGATAATCCTAAAAGTGAGTGTATCCATTTGGCTCCTGCAACGTGGACTAATTCATACAGAATAAATGACTTGTCCAAAGACTGTCAAACACTGACGGAAACTTCTAGAGGAAAGAAAGAAAGGCTTTTCAAGAAGGTCATTTTTGTTGATCATGTAAGGAACATCATAAAGACAGAGAACAGATATGTTTGACATTTTTGATGACACAGTTTCCTGGTGAGCACCTAAATGTAGCTCGCCGAAATCAGACTGCCAGCAGACGAAAATAAATATTACATGACAACGAGGAAAAATAATTAGAAAAATAATTCCTAATTCACTTTTAATCTGGGACTGACCGACTGACCGACGGTCGGACGAACCGACGGACCGAATGACCGACGGTCAGACGAACCGACGGACCGACAGACCGACGAACCTTAAGATCGCTTAAAAGACAGCGGCATAAATTGAATCATTCTTAATGCAAGCTTCCTCAAGCTAGCTAGTCTTAAACCCTATTTATGTATTGGAAGGTTTTCAAAGTATCAGTTTTGCTAAGATAAGGTATCAATTTCTGATGCGAAGCGGACAAAACATGTACTACGCATGACCAGAATAAAAGAGACAAGAGATAACGAAGATGCCGAGGATAATAGTAAATTTTAAAATGGCTTATACGACTTAATATACAATCATGATTATATTTTCGACATTTGCAGAAAGGATTAATTGAGTACTGAATTTTTTTGATGAGGCAAAAATAAAACGACACCTAAGACGTAAAGAAAATGAAAAAGAATAGAAAAGTATTCATATATTATTCTTTTAAACACATTTCCGTTTCAAGTCCAACATGTGACATCTTGATCAAGTGTCGTCCAGTCCATGCTTTCACGTGACGGCAGCCATGACAGGAGGCACAACAATAGACTCTTTTCCTAGCTCCTGGGAAACTGAATTCTTTCTCATATAAATCAGATTAGACAAGATTCATTTTTTTCTGCCTCCTTCCATGGCTACCAATACGTGATGGTACAAAGCCTCCATAACATTTGTTTTCCTTCAAAACAATGACAAACGTTCATCCAATGTTCGCTCCAATACCAAAGCTTTCCTCGTCTGATAAACGCTATATCCACTTTGTAACATCATTGACTTTTCTATCATTACACAAATTGCCTTCCTTCGTTTTTGATGTGCCAGCCAGTCTGCCCAAAAGTAGCACGGTTCCTCTTTTTCTTCATCTTGGACTCCAGATTCAAAAATCTGAACGACATGGCAATTATCTCGAGGCTTTTCTGGAAACTTCCTTGAACGAGTTTGTCTTTCAACCATTTCTTTCGACAAACTGGGCGGTTTGTTTGTTTTTTCATCCTTCAGCTTGCTGTCCTGGCTTTTACTAGGTGGCACGGGTTCCGTGCGATTTTTCAGTTTAAAAGTGATGAGATTTCTTGAAACGTTTCTTTTAGTTCTTCTCATACTTGACTAGTTATTTCGGGGGTTCAAAACTTCACGACTGGCGCTCGCTCTGCCACTGATATGAAAGTTACTCACCTTTGTACTCTACGAGGTTTTGTTCCTATGATAATCAAGGACGAGCTAGTTTTTCCTTTGAGGCGTGAAGAATAGAATATGGATTTAATGTTTAGTGTCGATATGGAGCAGAATTTACCTTCCAATTCATTTATATGGCTTTTGAACTAATTATCGAGAAGAACTAGAAAGATGATTCCTCCAACTCAAATATAAAAGTTTTTCAATTTGATTGGTTCTTATACTTAAACACGCCAGGTAAAGTAACACCTATTTTTACTTATTGTTCAGAAATACATAGCGCGCKGTTGATGAATTAATGTTGCCCTCGCCGGTCTGTCAATAATGAATAGGCGTTTTATAGTATGGTGTTATCGAGGAAGAGGAGAGAGAGGTGTCGTTGTTTTAATTAATGTTCCATCTTTGCGCGCGGGCGCGTGGGAAAGGAATGGACAAAAATGAAAAATGAATAGAAAAGCAATGAATTGATGAAGTAATAGCGCAGCGCACTGATTCTAAAAATAGCTTAAAGATTCGGACAAACATTGCATTCTGTTTAACCGCTACGAGGATTATACGAACAGATTTCATAATTTTTACTTAAAGTTACAATAATAACCCATGTAAACTAAGATCAACTGCGATCGGCTGTGAAAATTATCTGCTGAAAGTAAACTTGTAAATTTGTTTGTC
>NW_022261388.1:86382-100416 GCF_009602425.1 Actinia tenebrosa
AAATTGATCATTTCGTCTTTGGGTAAACCCGCATGTATCAGCATCAAAGGTACAGTTGAACTCTGTAAGGAGAAATCAGAAAATTATCCTAAAGCACTTTATTGTGAGGTTGTTTTAAGGTATTTTGGAACATGCACACAAAGAGTTGAAGGAGATTTGCTCGTCAACCAGTCCAAAACATGAAAACGAGCATGAATTACATCGTGTTCTTTTTAAAGAACCTCTAACTTAATGTTAGAACCCTGAAATAACCAACCTCTGGGCTGATCTAAGTGCAAATTAAGAAGAAGAAAAAGAAGAAGAAGAAGAAGAAGAAGAAGAAGACGACGACGACGACGACGACGACGACGACGACGACGACGACGAGACACCAAAATGGTTTGCACTTCTAGCTTGTTATTTTAAATATTAATTCAAGAGCAATAAAAACATAACTCGAAAGAACTCGTAAAAGCATTTTAAATTTTAAAGGTAGTAAAAGTGGATAATTTGGACCCAAATGGGACCTGAGTTAGCGATGACCAAAGAGTCACTGTTGTTCTCGCTTTGATGAACGGTTACCTTCCAAGATGGCGCAAAAGAGCTGTGAAAGAGACTATTTACTATCAATGCAGAAATTGAATGTGATAAAGAAAATTCACTGTTATTAAATATTTCTGTATCGGTGCAAATGAATTCACACCTAAGCAAAACGATATGATTAAGCTCAAAAATCACACCCTAGCTTTAAGAGACACACAAGGTTTGGCCATATTTTTAATATAATATCCTCGTCCTATCAACGTTATCCGTCGCACTTTTTTGTTATGAGTGAAATAATTTAGGAATTGTGATAAGTTATTTATGCCTGATGTATATAATGTTATTAAGTTTATAAGTTTTTGTGATGCTATTGTATGCTTAGCGTGAATGGGAAATCATTGACAGATGGTAAAAAGGGCACGTGATCAGTTTCCGTTGTAAACAGCAAAGTAAAACGAATAGACCTTTCCCGAACTCTCTCGAGTGACCACGAAACAATGTTTCCATGTTAAGATTTAAAAATAAATAAAAATTAATTAATTAAAAATTTAAAAAAAAAAAAAAATTATTGGTATAAACTAAATTATACCAGTTCTATATCTGTTTTATCAACTCTAACCTCGATTCAAAGCTTTTGTTTATTTCGTGGTCTCTCCGAAGCAAATAATTCTGGAAAGATCTATTGTCATAGATAAGTATTTTTATGTATTCCAGTTCTTTCTTCGTTTGAGAATAAACAGTTCTAGTTCAGTATCAGCGGCATTTCTACAGAGTGACTCCTTCTCTTCTGATTCTAATTACAAATCAAAGATGGAAAACAAAATTTGATGACCGAAGAAAACCGTCGAAACACCAAAAGAAACACTTATACCCCATTCACACCAAGGCTTAAACATGTTTTAAAGTGGTTTAACTAAACAGGTTTGGAAAACTATCTACGAACACTGCACAATATTTGGTGAAATAATGCATGTAAGCTATCCTTTGTCTTGCTCTGATAATATTTCAGAAAGTTTTATTATATTGTAGGTTTCTAGTTTCTCAATTTTTTTCCTAATGAAAACATAGTTTAACTAAACACGTTTAGGTGTGAATGGGGTATAACTCCACTCACATCTACACTTGCTGCCATTAAACCACAACACTGTCATCTCATCAGAGATTCCACAGTTTATCTTGCACCGGTGGTGTGCGCTGCTAATGCGCCGCATGTCACTAATGCTGCCCGAGCTCGATGTCGTATTTGAGTAGAGTTGTTTGTTGGTTCTCTCCTGTGCTTCGAGGGTTTTTCTCCGGGTTCTCCGGTTTTCCTCCCTCCTCAAAAATCAGCTACTAAATTCTAATTCGATCTTTTGGCTTTCACCTAGTTTGGAGCCTAACTCTGTTGTGATTGTCCCACGCTGTGATCATGATACAACAGCGAAAAAGCATTGATTTTTTTTTTTTCTTTCCAAGACGGCGGAAACATGATCACGTGACCCTACCTAGTGGTGGGAAGGGATTAGTTTGCGTTGAATACAGACTTACAGACGAGATATCGATCTTCCCGAGAACTTATCAAGCCCTTCCTTGAACATGCGTAACACCAGGTGGACGTTGTCCTTTTGACTGTTTACTGGTCCCATGAAACCAACTCTCCAAACCTGAAAAATCAGATAAAAATAGTCACGTGATTAGCAACAAGTCACATGACTTGGTATTTAACAAGTCACGTGATTGGAAAATCCGGCATCAAAATAGTCGATTCAAATCTACGCCAGTCACGTGATTAGAAACAAGTCACATGACTAAGTATTTAGCACGTCACGTGATTGGTAATAAGTAAAAATGAATAGTTTTTAAACCTGTCGCCGTTATCATCGTCACGTCAGTAATGTTTAAAATGTCGCGTGATAAGTCACATGACTATAGCCAAGTCGAAAATTCCTCATTCTTGGGGTGCAAAGCATTCTACTAGTTTCCATTCCTTTTCTCTGTTATGTTGTCGTTTTTGCCGGTCAGTATTAGGTTGCTGCGTTGTTGTCGAGGTGCGGTTTTCGTTGCTTTCAGTTGCTGCAGTGAATATGTCTCGTCAATTTTTTTCACACTCGTAGTGTTGTCAGTTCTCGTACCCAATCCCATTGTAGATAGTTGTGAGGTATGTCAGGGTCCTAATGCTTCCAGTTGGCAAACTTCAAATATTATGGACAGAGCAATGATAAATGATTGTAATAATTTATTTTTATTCCACTTTAAATAACAAAGAAACAATTTTTGAAACCATAACCTTAGCAAACTTAGAATAACAGAAAATGTAATAAAATTTATACACTTTTTAATTTTTTCGTTTTACGCGAGGAATCTCTCATATATCTGAGGTCACTCGGTATACTCTGGAATCCAGCCAACCCAGAAGTGAGTTGCATCTTAAATTATCACGTGATTGATCGTTGAGAAGTTTTTGAAATGTAAACTACTTAAAAATATACACCTTACAGTTTTCAACCTAAAAACTTTGTACCTACAACTAATAAGATATAATATATATACACCAAAATAAGTTATGGAACCTTTTAAAACTATTGTGATATAATTTTTTTCCCCTGAAATTTATCTAGAATTTATTTAACTATTTTACTACAGAATTTATTTCTATTTTATAACTTGGAGCTAAATATGTCACACCAAAATTCCTCTGAATCAATCAATCTATTGTAATCCATTAATCATAAATGAAATTCTAATATTAAATTACTCATTTCCTGCTTAGTAAGATGTCCCTCATCATTTTCTTATTCATAAAAAATAATTTTCCCTAATATTTAAAACTTTGGTCCTAAGAACCCATTCCAACTAAAAATAAGCTTAATTAATGTCTATAAGTCAAACACACGCTATAAAGAGCGGAGACTTGAGGCTGAAGCGAGTAGATTCACTTTTCTGCCTTGACATGATTGAAAGCTTCTTCAAAAAGACGCAGCACGGACGGGATGTTTTCCTTTCGGCTATTCAACCCCATGAGGCCAATGCGCCACACCTATGGGTAAACCAGTTTAAAAAGATTAAAATAAGCAGAAAAAATCCGACTTCCTAAACTTGATCTTTACCTACATGAAATTCCATATTCATAGTATTTTGAAGACAATTTTATCACTTTTTAGAAACGAAAAAATATATATATATAAATATACATATACATATATAATTCCCGCCATTTTTCACCGTTTTTCTAGACTCACGTGATAGGGATTAGTCACGTGATAAATTCAAAATGGCCGACATGACATAAAGAAAATGAAAAGGTGTTAACTTCTTTGCAATTTGAAGTGTTTTTGTTTAACTTAACATGAAATTATTTTACATACTGTGCGCATCAGACAGACAGACAGATATTATGTTAAGTTTGTCATGCTTTTTTAACTAAGCTATCTAGAAATGATGAACCCGAGCTATCCAAGTACCCTCTCAGTGCTTATTAATAAGTTTATAGCTAGACTGTAAAAAAATTCTACTCATTCAGCGTCTGTGGTGCTTTTTAAAAGCCTAAAGATTTATTATAACGATAAACTAAGTAATAACACTCAATTATAGTAAATTTTTGTTAAATTCATCCAAAATGGGCAGTCGTGACGTGACTTGGATGCCAAAAGAAATAAAAACACTAACATTCCCTTTTTCTATTCTAACAATTTCTTCGATTACTTAAGTTACATATTAAGTCTTTTAAAAGTTAGTCAGGTAATAAAGTGCTTATATTTTTATAATTAATTTCCTTTTAAATGTGATCTAGCTGCTAGTAGTGGCGTGGTACAGTCCACGTTAATATGATTCATTCAATCTATTTGTGTTAATGAAAGGATGGGAAAGAGAGGGACAGAATTGCACTAGTAATATCCCCCTTTTTTAGGAGCCAAACCCAGGAAACCATACAAAGAGTGCAGAGCACATAAAACAGGCCCGTAGCAGGGGTAAAATTATTGGGGGGCTCATTATGCCACGCCCCATATGACCGTATCAACTTTTATCAACTTTACAAAACAGCATAATTAATAATTAAAATTCTTTATTTTATGTGCAAAAAGACCAGTTTCTCTTGACATCTTACTCAACAAGAAACTTGCAACTGAAATATCCCAACCTCATGAATATATAAAAGAAGCCAAGAATGAAATCGACAAGGTTCAGACACGAATTTCTAAATGCAAATAATAATGGTTTCTTTCAAGTATGTGCTTTTCTTCTTGTTTTGAGTTTTCATCATTTACAAATGCCAACTATGTGAACTTTTTTGGGAAAAATGAGTCGCCTCTATCAATTTTAAGATAATAGTGTTTGAAATTTAGCTGCACGTTTGTTTAAAAAAAAGTTGTGAAATTATTGGGGGGGCCCAAAAAATTACTCAGACATTGACTTGAGGGTTACTTATCCCAGTCATATGGGTCAAAGGTTAGTGATCTAATGCCAACCCCCTTGTTGTTGTTAACAAAGTCAATAAATGGACAAGCTTAGTCTTATATTACGTACCAATCCAACTGTAGGACCCATACCACCAACAATTTCAAAGTGATACCTATAAACAAGAGACGATATATTATATTAGTTAAGAATGAAAGTACAAAATATCAGCAGAATTTACATGTAACACATCCTATTATTATGGATGTAATTTAAAATTATATTGACAACTTAGTAGACCCTTCTCAAAATTATTGAGTAGAATGCAAGGAAATACAGGAGAATTGCCATATAATCACTTGAAACAGGATTATGCCATCATTATGCGCACAATGAATTTAAAATACAAGAACTCCAATATATGACATATGCATGATCCAGTCCCTTCTAAGAAGGGGTTTCTGCAGTGCCTAAAATATTTAACTGAGGTATGGAGAAATTTGGAGTTCTGGTCTCTGAATGGAAATGTGGGTCCAAATCCCACTTCTGACACCACGTCATAAAACTAATCTTGGCAGGATGCCATCTGGAACAAGTGTGTTGTGCAAGCAGTGCACAATGACTTTTTATATCAAACAGGAACTCCAATTTGTGAAATATTCCATCTACAAAAAGTTTGCTTTTGTAAGTTTGTCTTTCCATGTTAGCCTCGCATGCCATTAAGAGAAATCTACTTACTTTTCCATTAGATAACTCCCTACGGCCTTCCAGTCTGGGTATCCTTCTGGAATCTTGATGGTTGTCACAGTCGGAAGCCTCAGATTCTACACAATTGTGTAAGTAAAAGAATGATTAACTCAAAGAATGTCATGATTATTCGTGGGGTGCAAATATATACACAACTCAAAAACCCTCAATATATACATAACGAATTGAAACAGCTGTCATGTTGCGTTTATCTAACAAATCAATCTTACTATTAAAGATGGTCTAATACGTTTACCACTCCTAGGTGGACGGCTTAATGCCTAGCAGGCGTTGCGACCCAATTGATAAGGCAGCCGGTAGATTGAATTAGAATTTAGAAGTTGATTTTTGTGGAGGTTGGAAAAACGGGAGAACCCAGAGGAAAAACCCTCAAAGCACAGGAGAGAACCTACGAACGACTCCACTCACATACGACACCGAGACCGGCAGAGCTTGAACCCGGGTTGCATTGGTGAGAGGTGGCTCATTAGCAGCACACGCCACCTGTGCTTCCCTTAAAGGCTACATTACACTTACTTTGTCTTTGACAAACATTTCTAGTCCCATCTTTTCAATTCCTGCCCAGAAAATTTCAATGTTGTCATGATGTCTCTTCCAGCAATTTTCTAGACCCTAACAAAAACATATATGAATAAAAAAATATTAATAGTTATATAAAATCATGTGACCAAGACAGGGGTGGGGTGGGGTGGAAGTTAAATGATAAATATTGATATTATTGATTAATTTAGTAATGACTTACTTCCTCAACAAGCATTGCAAGGCTTTCTCTTAAAGTGTAGAGAAGGTTGATAGGAGCAGTGTGATGATATCTAGGAAATAAAAAGTTATAATTAATTCACAGTCATACACAAGGTACTTTATATATTACAAGCCAAATAACATTACATCAAGGCCAATAACTTGGTACTGATTTATCCTAAAGTCTATTCTCCACTCATCACTGAAAGATCTTGCAGCCAGCTAGCAAGTATGTTGAATCATTTTTGCTTGCAGGGAGGACAGACTCATTTTAGACTTTCATCCTGAATATCGAGAAAACACTTCATACAGTGATTATTGGACCTTTAAAGAGTATTCTTAGTAAGTGTCAGCTGAATCCAAGTTTGAGCGATTTTCGTCAGAGTAGCACTTTAAGGGCAGCACATATAAATATATTGTGAGGTAATTACAACTTATCTTCTGGTTTAACACTTAAAAACCAGAAAATAAATAGTAAAATATAGAATGTAGAATTTAATACCTGCGTGGTTGACCATCACATCCCCAATAGTTTCCAAGTTCGAGTATGTCAAGATAGAATGAGGGCACTGGTGTTTTCCTATTCTTGACTCTTTCACTATAACAACAACAGTTAAAAAACAAGTAAATATCACTCTTTACCTATGCAAGTTAGAAAATCTTGATCCCCTCTGTGGGGGAGGAATGGATAATTTCTGAAACTACATGATATACCCTACACACGCCCTCCTTACCCCTTAGAAATTCCAATCCCCCTCTGTGGAGGAGGTGTGGATATTTTCTGGACCTACACAATATACACTCCTCAGACCCTTCCCACTGCTTGGAAATTCCAAATCCCACTGTTACATAGAATACTTATTTTTTTAAACCTATTCTATTTATATATATTTTATATTTACTTACATTGCTTTTGGACTGAATGTAATGGGACAAATGCCTGGTGGACAGGCAAAGACTTTCTGTGATCCTGTATATACAACATCTAACTCTAAGTCATCAGTGAAGAAAGGTGTTCCACCAAGAGAGGCTACAGTATCAGCAATTACAAGACAGTCATACCTTACAATCAACAAAACACACACTTAAAATCTGACAGACAATCCAAAATTATCTCTTTTGTGAGAGATTATAACCATGTAAATCTTAATTTTCTGGAACTACACAATATACCCTCCTCAGACCCTCCCCACCCCTTGGAAATAAGTTTTTGAGAAAACAAAAAAATGTTTGTTTAGTCTTACTTGTGGCAAAGTGCACCAACACCCTCCAAAGGTTGACACACACCAGTTGATGACTCGCTGTGTGTAATGAACATAGCAACTGGTTTATGTTCCTCTAGACCTTTCTTGATGTCTTCCAAAGTGAAGGCCTCACCAGCAGGCTTCTCTATTACTCTTACATCTAGACCTATTGCATGAAATACATAAGAAATTTAGTATTAGTAGACTAATAGTGGATGGTAGATCTTAGAATAGTTTTACTTCAGCCGTGACATAGTTAGTACACTAATATTCCCAGCGAGGTCGGAAATTAATTTTTCCGAATTTATTTCCAAGGGTCTTTCGTCCGGAGTAACCTCGTTCCCAAGCACTATAACTTATCTATATTTCTATATAGAAGTTATGCAATATATTTAAAATTATCTAGTTACATGGCGGCACAATTATAGTTATGATTTTATAAATGAGACTAAGTGTGATGTTACAGAAGAGGATTTTTAGTGCATCATCATTGAATTTGAGTTAGAAGTTTGTGCAAAACATGGCACACACAACACCACAAATTTGTACCAACAATTTTATAAGTTTTGAAGGTTGTTCAAAAGCCTGCAACATCTTGCCACAATAAAATATCATAAATCGTAACCACTCACCATTCTACATGAGAATAATTTTTTTGAGCAACATTGTTGCGCAAGCAATAATTGCCATTATGAATTGTCTCTCGTAACACCACCTTAAGAGCTATATGTCAAACCAGCTATTTTTGGATATTCCAAGAACGTCCTAGTTTTTATTCAAGTTTAATATTACACTTTTTTATGATAAACTCACTTCTAACGTATAATATATATTTATTCAATATTTAGATAAACAATGGCAGATAAGACAATATCAAAAATAAAAATATATAAAACTAACTTTCCATTATAGTGTATATCAAGGAAAAAATAATAATTTTTAGAATCACTTATATGTGAATAGTGCAGTAGTATGGTTGCAGTATTTTTGTATGTCAAATTTTCTTTTCGCAGATATAAACATTTGAAATATCAATATGCAAATGAGATGACCTAAATTCAAGACTAATTTATTATACAAAAATGCTTTTGTGGAAAGTACTGCTGTTTTGGGTTATTTGCAAATAATCCTTATAACTGAAATATATGGCTTTGTACACTTTTAGGTTATTTCACTTCAGAACACTTGTCGTAAATTACACTATGTAAAATGCAACCCATTCTTGAATTTAAGTCATCTCATTTGCATATTGATATTTCAGATGTTTATATCTCTGAAAAGAGAGGTCCACATACAAAAATACTGCCACCATACTACTACACTGTTCACATATGAGTGATTTTGAAAATAAATTTCTTTCCTTGATATACACAAGTGTTATAAAATGCGTGACCTTTGGCAAAGCGTCGGTCGCTACGTGATGTTTACAACAAATTACGACAATATGCATACATGTACAAGGATATCGAAATATTTATACTATTTCTTAATCTATTCACAAAGTAAACGAATAACAAATATCTTATTAAGACTTCGTATCTGAAGAATAACCGCTTAGAACAATTTACAGTTTTTGAGGATTCAAAAAGAACATTTTTTTAGTCACAAGTTTGACACAATAGACGTCTCCTAAACCATTGTAAAAAATATATATATATAATAAAATTCATTCACGTAATGAATTTTACGAAGCATTATCATTTTGTGGTAGACAGCTGTTTTTGAAGTCATGCTTAATATTTCTAGCTCACAAAATGAATCATTTACAATAAAAATCTATAAAGCAATTTATGAAATGAAAACATGCATGGCAACC
Organism: Actinia tenebrosa; assembly: GCF_009602425.1. Next base: position 95,848 of record NW_022261388.1, read on the forward strand.
ATTTAAAGTGCAAGCTCAAAAACCTGATAAACCAGTTTGTTGTCTATAGTTTACGCGCCGGAAGGGACGTTAATATGGCTTTTTCTAATTCCTTGTTTTTCCTCACTAGAAATTTTTTTTAAAATGGAACGAAGTATGGAAGATATTGGTTCTGTTTAGGGGTTTTATAGTAAGATAAATAGGCTATAAATGCTGTGGTAGCAAACAGGTGCGAGGAATTTATGACACGTGGCTGTTTAGTAAGAATTAATTTAAATTTACCTTGTCTTTCGGCGATGTTTTTAGCTCTCATTCCCCACATCCCATTCAAACAGATCAGAATTTTCTGTTCTCTTTCCACAATATTCATCATAGCTCCTTCCATGCCGGTATGCCCTGCTCCAGTAAACACGATCGTGTATGTGTTGGTTGTTTGGAAGGCATAACGAAGACCAGCCTGAATTTCATCTAGGATGTGATGAAACTCCGTCTGGAAGTGCCCCAACATCGGCAAGGACGACGCGTTGTAGATTCGAGCGTTAGGATTCGACGGTCCTGGCCCAAAGAGAAACTTTGGATGCGGCCATAATGGCTTCAGCAATTGCTCTGGTGGAGGGATTTTTGTCTTTTTCTCCAAACCAAACGAAGCCATATTTCAATATATTTCAAATAGAACCAAGTTCCCTTTAAATGCGATTCGATTTAGAAAAAAACTCAAAGCCGTTCAAAACAACAAGCTCAGAAAAACTCTACTTTTTCCCTTAGCAAATATTACGTTATCTGCGAACCACAAGCAGCCGGTCAAATTTATTTGTTCGGTCATTGGCTGGTCAGCAGTCCTCAATGGCAGGCATGTTAGGGGTGTGCCATGTCACGTGATTGCATGACGTCAAGTGATCGTGACCCAACGCACAACTATATGAAATTCGTAAGTCTTGAAAGTCAATACATTTATGGAAAAAATCCTTACCTATAGAAAAAATCCTTAAAATTCTATGTGAAAATAATTAAAATGTATAAATAAATTAGATAAATTATTAATTAAATGRTGCAGAGAGTAACGGTACGTGCTGCAGCTAGCACGAATGTCTGAGGGACAATCATGTCAACGATCACGCAGATCAATAGCCCTCGACGTCACAGCATGGATAACCTGGAAAACGTAATCGTCGTGGGAAGGGGGGGGAGGGGGTGAAATTGAAAAGAGGCACCTCAACATCCGGTAAGTGTTCTGATATTTCGTCATCTCATTAGTCTTTATTTTCCTGAAGTTTTCCTAGGATGTCATTATAAGAACAACTGCCTCGTTAGAATATTTCGATTTTTGTGATCGTGACGTATGTCACCCACCGCCTGGGCTGTGATTGGTCAGATAAATTGAAAAACAAATCAATTGAAAGGTGCCTACATGGATGTGGATAAGAATCGTATCAGACAACTCGCGGACGGTAAAACAAGTTCGACTCTTAAATACATACTATCAAGGAATACTTATAAGGAATTTGTACTTAGTCAGGTTTTTACTCTATAGAAGGGATACCGCCTTCAATAGGTTGGTTTTGATCACGGCACTGGTTTAATTCCTATTGTAAAAGCCGGTCATCGGCAAAGGTTTCAAAGGACTGTATACATAATGTGTCTATAGGTGGCTCTGTCGATCGTTACAGATTTTTACGGCTAATATTTCTCTATTAAGATGCTATTGAGATAAATTGCATGTGACTGGAATGGATTGGTTTTGACTGAAATGGATTGCAAGTGACTGAGCCTTAGTCAGTGACTGGAGATTGATTCACAAAAATTTTTTTTTTATTTTCACCTTTTGAATGGCCATGGATAATCTTAACGTATAGTAAAAACATGCCCAACTTCGAAAACTTGTTTTTATCTTCTAAATGCCCGAATTTTGAGTGTTTTTTAATTTTGGAAAATCTGGAACCATACGTAGGTGGAATGGACTGGACTTCGGTTGGCTGGATCGCACGGATCGTAGGCGTTTTTTTACGCCGAATTTTCAGATTTTATACTGTGATTTTTATTTTATCATTCATAACTAGTGATTCTTTTCCGAAATTTTGCAAAATCTGGCACCCAGAGCCTGCGCTTCTTTTGGACTGCGGCGAGGACTCTGACATGATCCATTTTTGGCGCATGCGCAGTTTACTGGAAGTGAAATATAATCAATGAAAATCATGCTTTCAAACCTTGCTATCAATCAGAGTTCTGTGCTTACTCCTGATCACTGAAGTAGACACTAGAGAAAAACATTTGCGTATGCGTGTCTTGTTTCAGTACATATTCTAAGAATTAAAAGAGTTTGAGTGAGAAAGTGAACGTTTGTTTTCTCGGAGTATACTAAAAAATTATATGAAGACATAGAAATATAGATAAGTTATAGTGCTTGGGAACGAGGTTATTCCGGGCGAAAGACCCTTGGAATTAAATTCTGAAAAAATAATTTCCGACCTCGCTGGGAATCGAACCCACGACCTTCGGAATTGCATTACCGATGCTCTACCAGCTGAGCTAGAGTTCAGACTGAGAGCAGCTTAGTGAAATAGATGTTAGGTCGCGGTAATTATACTTATACTTATAACTAATTATACTTTTCTTTTTTATATACTTTTGTGAGACCAAGATACTGTATCGTAAAAAGACAATTGCGAAAGAATTAGCCTTGAATTTCAAGCATTGACTCTAATATAAATAATTGACTCTAATATAAATAAGTTTATTTATATGCATTTTGTGAAGTCCATTTATCAGGCATGAAAGTCAAGTTTACATGTTACAAAAACAGGAAGACGTTTCGACTAATTTGCATACGCATTTAGTGCATGCGCAGAAGTTTTTTACTCGTGTCGCTTCCGACAAGAAAATAAAATAAAAATTAATTACACAAATAGAGCTGTTTTAACATAGTTCTTTACGATTGATATTTTTACTAAAATGGGAACGAGCTAGCCGACGTCAAAATATTCTAAAAATTCCTCTACTTCAGATAAACTGATGTTATTCCCGATTGATAGTGTCGAAAATTTACATAGAATGTATGGTCACAAGGGACAACACATTTTCACACCTTTAAAGCTTAAAAAAGTCCTGATTCCTTTCAACGAAACGCGTTCAAATTTCACAGACATACTTATAATGAGGTGCTTTATCAATTGACAAAACAATAGAGTGCAAACATTAAAGTCCGTGAAACACTAATTACTAAATAGTGCTAATTAAACAATAGATAACAATAGAATTTGCATAAGATTGCACTATTTAGTATCACTAAAGTTTCACGGTTATATTGTTTGCACTCTATCAATTTTTTTCTATTTAGATTAAAATTGAAAACTTACCCCAGTCTGTTGCTAGTTTCTAAAGTGCCCCATTGATTTGTGTTTCAAGTGATTCGACCAATCACGTCCCAGCTGGAGATGGTTAACATTACACCGACTCAAGTGATTCGACCAATCACATCCCAGCTGGAGATGGWTAACATTACACCGACTCAAGTGATTCGACCAATCACATCCCAGCTGGAGATGGGSGACATTACACCGACAAGGCAGTTGCTGATTGGCTGTTCATGATCATTGGTGAGTGTATATCTTTAATTTGCTTTCTTAAACTGGTGTTATTATTTGATCAGTATCTTATAATCACTTCCAAACCTTTCACCAAGGTATACTTTCGTTGTTGTACAAAAAGATCTACAGCAAGTAAGTAAACAGGCAGTACACACTTCGTCCTTAAAACGCGTGTGTGAGGTCACTAAATATCACACTATGGACCTCCGTGAGGTCTCCGAGGATCAACCTATGGACCTCTTGTTTAGCAGTCTTCTAATTCTTCTTCTTCCTTCATATTATCAGGACTTTGCGCCTTCAAAGTAGTGAACTTTTAAAAGATGAAAGGCAAGGTGTTCTTTTTGGTGGCGATAGTTATTTCGATGGTTGTTGGTTCAGCGAAGTCGGCAAACGAAGAAATGAATTCAAAACTGAAGAAGGGATGCTGCACTGTGTGTAGGCCTTGGTGCAGTTGTTGTTTAGCAAAGAAACGTGGCATTTGTAAGTAAAATACACAAAACCAATAACCAGCTTCAATCCATGTCATTTCGGCCTCGGGCTTCGTATCTACGACCGAGGTTTTTTTTTTTTTTTTTTTTTTTTTTTTTTTCCTTTTTTTTGAAATAGGATACAATTGATGTTAATAAATATATATATCAGATTTTTTTTACAAAATATTTAGTACAGAAAAGAGAGTGAAAAGCCATAAGCACTGTGGTTTCTTTTTGGATTGTGTTTCCTTTTGGATAACAAAACTGAATTATAATAAAACATCCTCTGTAATTTGCATAATCATCACAATATTATTATTGTAAATTTGAATATTGTAAATTTTCTGTAATTTCATTTTTATCATTCTGTATTATTTAATCCATATTTATTATGTTTGTGTGTGTTAGGGTGGTTTTCATCAAACCCGTGAAATACACACCAGCCTAATACACATTAGTAGACCCTAATTCAATTGTGTCAGTTTTGTTGTCATTTCAAGTTGGTGTTTGGCACACATGTTTGTTTTTTTTTTTTT
>NW_022261388.1:101157-125987 GCF_009602425.1 Actinia tenebrosa
ACACACATACATATATATATAAAACAAAAAACACTATGCTGCCCCTAGCCATTCAGACGCTTCATTCTAATGCTAACACATGTTTGTTTTTTAATTCCCTCTGCCCATGCTTCGTATAGTACAATATATATGTTTTTTATTTTCCTTGCAGCAATCGTTTCAAAATTCAACGATGCAACCGAACAACAAAAGCAAGTCGAGAGGGTGCTTCGCAGCCGTGTGCTGGAGCACGACCGTGCCAAGCGTTTTAAATAAAGTACATGGGTCCCCACCTTGGTTAAAGAGTAAAAGATAAGAATAAAAATTAATGCAATATCTAAAGAGAAGGGTATATAATGGTTTTAAAGGTAACATCTACTTTCTGTAAAATGTCATTCTATAAAAACTGAAAGAAAATAAAGACATAAAGCACTTAATGATCCACTTTTGTTTGACGAGAGCGGCTGTCAAAATCATGACAGCGTTGCTAAGTTACGCCACGAAGGCGAAACAAGTATAACGTCCTACATCGGCAGAGTCTATTTTTCTCACTCCACCAAACGAAAGGAAAATAGGCTCTGCTAGCAGGGAACTCAAATTGGAGAGCAACACGAAAGATTTCCAATCTCTCCAAACCCTATAGATTGTTTTCTTCAAGATTGYGTGCGCATCCAACTTGAAGGATCACGAAACTGAAAAACGCATCAAGTTCAGTAAAATTGAGAATCCAGATTTATGTTTAGAGGAGAATATTAAACTTTATGAATTCTTATTGAAAAACATTTCATAGGAATGCAAGATAATACTCATCATAAAGCTCTTATTCTTGTATCGTGGCCCGCCAAACAAAAAAAAAATTTTTGATCGCGGCAATGGTTGAAGAGTTGTGAAGCCGGTGGGCAGCAAAGGTTTTTCAAAGGGCTGCATACATCATGTGTCTATAGGTGACTCTGTGGATCGTTACAGCTTTTTACGACTAATTTTTCTCGATTAAGGTGCTATTGAGATAAATTGGATGTTACTTGGATGTCGGACTGGAATGGATTTGGTTTTGACTAAAAGGCATTGCAAGTGATTGGGCCTCAGTCAACGACTAGATCTTGATACACAATTTWWAAAAAAAATTTTTTTTTGATTTTCGCCTTTTGAATGGCCATGGATAATCTTTATGTATAGTCAAAATATGCTCAAATTCTAAAACTTGTTTTCCTATTTTAAATGCCCGAATTTTAAGTGTTTTTTAATTTTGGAAAATCCGGAACCGTCCGTAGATGGAATGGAATGGTCTTCGGTTGGCTGGATCGTACGGATCGTAGACGGTTTTTAACGCCGAATTTGCAGCTTTTATCCTATGATTTTTATTCTATTATTCATAACTAGTGATTCTAGTCCGAAATTTTGCAACAAAAAATAAGCATTGACTGAGTTTATGCATTTTGTGAAGGCATGAAAGTCACGTTTACATATTACGATACCAGGAAGACGTTTCGACAAATTTGCATACGCATTTAGAGCATGCGCACACGGTTTTTTTACTCGTGTCGCTTCTTACGAGGAAATAAAGTAAGGCTGTTTTTTAAGTAGTTTCTTTCCGTTTGATATTTTAGTAAAATGGGGACGAGGTAGCCGAGCTACTTCAGATTAAATGTTGTTATCCCTTTCATCAGCTCTTTTTCATGCCAAGAGAATAAGATTATATTTACCTCGCTATTTTAGCCAGACGAAGCAAAATCATATAAGTTAATTTGATTGAATATTAGAATTTTATTAGGTTGATTATTTCGTGCTAGGTAATGATACAGATGTCTGTGGGGACGTTTTCAGAATTTTGTTTTTTATAGAGAGTGCATTTAATTACTTGAGACCCTTTTATKTCTTACTTGATCACATCTCCTAAATATTCCTACAATCCTATGCATTCTTTGCATGCATGCATCATCCAGCTTTAATTTATATCTGTTCTGGGGATGTTTCCTCGATAACTATACGTGAGACTGCTTGCCATCCTGTGTAGGCATCGGCGTTTCCAAAATTAGCACAATTACCAACCCAGAATCCAACTCGTACTTTGCCCTTGACGGCGATGTTGTTGCAGTAGCCCTCAATGTGGCGGTGGCGGTGAATATTATTACTGGTTTCTGTATACACGATGCCTTCGATGGTCATAGGACCGCTACATTCTGCTCCATTGAATGTGAAATACCATCTCTTACAACAAGAAGTACAACTGTAAATTCGAAGAGTTCCATCGAAAAACACACGAAGAGATGTGTTGGTGTTCTTCTTGTGGAAAATGCATTCCTATGATGAAAAGTAGAATTACACACATAGAATGTTCCAAAGATTGGTTTTCTCTTGATATTGGCTTTTCCGTGGTTGCGCGGAAAACTGGTAACAAGTATGACGCGCGCTGCATCATGGATCTGTTTTAGGGACGCCATTTTTTTTTTTGTTTTACAGATTTAACGTTTTGAATAGAGTCACATTTAATTTGATAGCAGATATCAGAGATGCACTAAAAAATGTGGTCTTTTAAGACAGCCCCTCGATTCATCGCGCGTTCTACTCGTTACCAGTTTTCCGCGTAGCCTCAAAAAGGTCAATATCAACGCCTAATTACACATGTACATTGGTTGTTGATGGGAACAGAAAAATAAGATTGAAAAAATACTTGAATTTACCTGTATTAGACCAATATCTTTATCATCGTCTCGCTTCCAAACACATTGTTTCCAGTTGACGCCTGGACAAGAACCTTTAGGCCCAGATTCTCCTCGGTCACCTTTCGGCCCAGCTTCTCCGCGTTTGCCCTTGGGCCCAGCTTTTCCGCGGTCACCTTTGAGTCCAGGTTCTCCCTTAGCATCCCGTCCGTCGCGGCCTGGTGATCCTGGCATTCCATTGTTACCAGGAACACCGTTGTTACCAGGGTTGCCTTGAGGACCTTGTGGACAAGTCTCGACAGATATAGAATAATTCAGTTAATTTGACTGAAATCAATGCCTTTCGAATAACAGGCTGCAACAACCTCTACTATTCATGATCTCGACATGCAACGTTGTCAGTAACGGTATAAGACGGCAGACTATACATGCAGCAAAGCTAATGACATGCAAAGTTATCGATATCGGTATGACATAGCATACATAAGCAGCTCAGCCAATGATATGCAAGGTTATCGATATATCGAGCACGTGTATCATATGGGTCATATGGGTGACTTTTGTCTCTAACTAACAACCAAATTGTCATATCTTTTTCAAGAGAAAAGAATGCATTGAAGATGGGAGAGGGGGGGGGGGTAGGTTTCTGCTGTGGGTGTGAAACAAGAGTTACAAAGTTTAAGATATTGCATTTGGCTTCTGTTTGAGTCGGAGCCAATAAGTAGCCGAAGAAAGGTCAGAGGTGTTAATTCTATGTCATGGAGTGATCATATTAAAGTTATTTTATATCTTTCAAATGTAACTGGTCGAGGCATGTCTGATACGAACGGAACAAAATACTGGTTACAAGTTGGGCGAATCTTAGAAAACGGACTCTGGTATCATACAATTGAGAGAATTAGTATCGAGATGAAATATCTCATCATCTCATCTGATTAAAAGTCAAAGAGCGGTTTTCGTATGAGTGGGAAACGATATGGCACATTTGCAGCTGTTCTGTAACCGTACCATTTTACCGTAGCCTATAACAACGCGTTGTGATTGGATGACTTACTGGAAGGCAATCGGGAGCCATTCCAATTTTAAATGTTGTACATGTACGTGCTGTAAGTCGATACCGTCGATTCATACGATAACCATTCTTATATAGGAGGTTATTTCCTTATTTCAATGTTATGGCATGTCGTACCGTGTACGTGCTGTGAGTCTGTATTGTGCGTTTCTCACTCATACGATAACCTTTCTCTTGGGAGCCATTTCAGTGTTACGCCATTTTCAAATCCGTACCGGATTTCTTATAGATGGAAAGCCATTTCGATGTAACGGCATATAGTACCGTGTACGTGCTGTAAGTCAGTACCGCACGTTTCCCACTCATATACAAACAGCCTATGAATTGGAACTAAGGCCCTCACGAGTTTGATAAGGACTTATAACATCAATGCGATCCTAGAACTTACCAAGGACTGCGCATCAACTTCTAGGTACAGGGCAGTCAATATCAAAAGATAAACCGTGAATATAAGTTTCATCTTGGCTTGAGCAAAGTGTTAAGGATCCACTCTCTATGACAATGCTCTTCCTAGATGAAAGACTCTGTAACTGAGAATTTGTTTGTTGAGCTACGATAAAAATATCCGGGATCTGATTGGATAGCCTGAGATAAGAACAAACAAGCAGAATAGAGTGCTTTTTCCGACAAATCAAAATGTAGCACCGAGGACTTGTCTAAACGTATAGGCACATTGATGTATGGCGATTGAAACATACTGTTCATTACCAAACTTTACACGTCAATTAATGACCAACCTCTGTTTATCAGTCGTCTTCAAAGTCCCAGAGAGGACAACTAAATAAGTCGTTAGCCGAGGCCTACAAATGAGCCGAGGAACATATGCAGATTTGGATATCGAACAAGGTGTTGAATAAAACCTTGTTGACAGAGCTAATAGTGCCACAGTATTGCGTTTTTGAGCACACTTCGTTTACGTCGCACCAAAAAAAAACACATCGAAAGCTGCGCTGACACACTTGAATTTTCGTATCGTTTTCGCCGGTCCACAAGGGCATACCACAGGAAGCCCGAAAAAGTGGCCGGAAATAAAGCAGTTAAGGAAACTCATTTGCACGTCACGGGTCACGTGAATTGACATTTCTCAGAACATCAGACTAATTTATTGGGAAGGCGAYTACCGTGACAGACTTACTATTAGTCTTCGAATCAGAGCGAAAATCTAATTAAGCGTTTCTTACTGAAGAACGTCTGATGAACAAACTTCTAAGGTAAGTATCCCTTGTTGGAAATATTTTAAAGACAATATGGTGATAATAATTTCACCTAAAGTGAAAAATAATTAAAAAATCGATTTTATTTATTTATGATCCAGACTAATGTATTAGTGACTACCCGGTAAACGTTGTGGATTTTTTTTTTTTTTTGGGAAAAAGTTTTCGCCGAGAAAAATCGAAAAATCGGTCCGCCTGATCTCGAGCCGAAGACAGCGCGAAATGAAAGCGATTTTGGGGGTCTGTCTAATCGTATCCTGTAAGCGCAACGCGTTTTCCAACATTTTTGCATTGATATATATATAGATATATAGATATATAGATATATAGATATATAGTAGTATAGGGGATGGGGGTATCAGCGCAACTCTGATCCGAGTAATCCCCGTCTAAAGTCCGCGTGCGGGTAATACCCGTGCGACAACAGCGCAACTCCCATCCCAGTCTATATGTGAAGGCCCAGGTGTGGGGCTTGAGATCTCATGTATATATATGAGGTGTGAAGAATGTAACAGAAGTTTTAAGAAAGAATCCGATCTAAAGAAGCATCTGAAGATGAAAAAGACGAAATGTATGAGCAGCTATGATTGTCCCTGTGGTATGTCTTTTCTGACCAAGTTTGAGCTGTACTGGCATTGTCAGGATTGCAAGTATGACTATAAAAAGGACCTGGTATTAGGTTTATAATATCTCCTATTATATATGGAATCCCAAAGCAACTTCGAAACGGTGTCAAAACCCGGAAACGGTGAGATTGACGTCAGACAGTTTTGGATGAGGTCTGAAAGGAGGATAAGAAGGGTGCTATTGGGAGGGCTGAGGGACCTGTGAGCGCTAAAAGCAAGCATAATGGTGGAGGTAAGCCTGACGAAGGATGACGTGACCACAACTGCAATGCTAAGATCAAAGTCCCTGATAATATTAGAATCGACCGACCTAAGACAAACGCTTAGCAGTGCATTGGAAGCAATCACAGAGTCACTTTCAAACTACACGCGGGAAGGATCAGGTTGGGTGGTAGAGGAGGTGGAGGGATTAGAGATCAGCATGGCCAGGTACTTGCCCATACGAGGAGGTAGTTACGTGCCACTGCCTGCTTGGATAGAAAGGAAGAAAGCCATAGTCAACGTAAAGAACAACGATCACCTATGCTTTATGTGGGCATTTAGATCAGCGCTGTACCCAGCAGACAAGGATCTCTGCAGAACGAGCAAGTACCCAATGGACGATTTAGAGTGGGATGGTGTGGAGTTCCCAATGCAGTTGATAGACATACCGATATTCGAGCAGGAGAATGGTCTAGCAATTAACGTTTACGGTGCTATGGACCAAACAATAGTGCCGCTGGTGCTGTCAAAGAACAAAGGAGAGCGCATACACCTCTTCTACTATGGTGGGCATTACTCCTGGGTGAAGCATGTCAGCAGGCTCTTCTACAGACATACGAAGCACAAAGGTAAGAAGTACTTCTGCGATTGCTGCTTGTTGTCGTTTACCAGCCCCAAGGCGCTAAAGGCGCATGGTGAGATATGTCGCGGAGTCGAAGAGGTGGTGCAAAGTATCCAAATGCCTGTGGATAAGGAGCTATCCTACTCAGATCATCAGAAGCAGATGCAGGTGCCTTACGTGATTTACGCGGACTTCGAAGCGCTGATTACCAAAGAAGAGCACAGAAGTGGTGCCACGGATAAGCTGTGGTTGCACGAGGTGTGCTCCTTTGGGTACATAGTTGTCAGATCTGACGGAAACGCCGACCCCCCTGTGATCTACCGCGGTAAGGATGCAGCGAAGAAGTTCCTAGAAGCCCTGCGCGAAGAGGAGGAGATCATCAGGGAGAAGCTAAAGCGCCGAAAGAAGATGGTATTCACCAAGGAGAACCAGGATGCCTTTGCAAAGGCGAAGAGATGTCACGTCTGCCAGCAAACACTCTTGCAGTTTGGAAGGCAGGCTCAAAAGGCGTGGGACGGGGATGGGAAATACCTAGGAGAAGCGCATTTTAAATGCGGTAAGTACGCCAGGAAGGGTGAAAAGCCAGATAAGCCCTCCACCCACTGCTTCCACTGCCACAAGGCCTTCGTAGAGGATTTCTACGTGGACAAGGTGATAGATTACTGCCCTGTAACGAGTATATACAGGGGAGCAGCCCACTGGAGGTGCAACACACGCGTAGATCCAGAGATGGAGATTCCTGTCTTCTTCCATAACCTTAGGGGTTATGACAGCCACCTGCTGCTGCAGGGGAAGGACGGGTCGGAGGTCAAATACATCCCCAAAAACAAAGAGCGGTACATTTCCGTACCCGTAGGCAAGCTGAAGTTTGTAGATTCGCAGCAGTTCATGGCAGACTCCTTAGCTAATTTGGTCAGGTACAACACGGAATTCCCCATCTCCAGTCAATATGGAGCAGAAAGGAAGGGGGTGTACCCCTACGAGTACATGAGCAGCTGGGAGAAGTTCAAGGAGCCGCTACCTCCAAAGAAAGCATTCTACAGTACTTTGACTGAATCAGGCATAAAGGATGATGAATACCAGCATGCCTTAGACGTGTGGGAGAAGCACTCCTGTGAGAATATGGGGGACTACCATGACATTTATCTGAGATCCGATGTCGTGCTATTAGCAGACGTCTTCAGAGCTTCAGAAAGATGGCGCTGGAGTACTATGGGTTGGACCCAGCGAATTTCTACRCGGCTCCCGGGCTTAGCTGGAGCGCTTTGCTAAAGAAGACGAATGCGCAGCTGGACCTGCTTACGGAGTACGACATGTACCGATTTATGGAAGATGGTATCCTCGGTGGCGTCTGCGGCCCTAGCAGAAGCTACGCGAAGGCAAACAACCCCGCGGTGAAGTACGACCCCAACGAGCCCACGTCATACATACTTTACCTTGATGCTAATAACCTTTATGGTTGGGCGATGTCGCAATACTTACCAGTTCGCGACTTCGAGTGGGACAAGGTAAGGTCGCAAGACTTCTACATGCGCGTGGGTAAGGAAGACGACAAGGGGTACATCCTGGAAGTGGATTTGGAATACCCCGCGCATCTGCATGACTCACACAACGAGTTCCCCTTAGCACCAGAAGCGATAGAGATACCCTTTGAGCAGCTGAGTCCGCTGCAGAAGGAGGTGTGTCCCCGCTACAAACCATACAGGAAGCTCACCATGAACTTAATGAACAAAAAGAAGTACGTGGTGCATTACCGCAACCTGCAGTTCTACGTTAGACACGGTATGCGGATAACCAAAATACACAGAGTCCTGAAGTTCACGCAGGAGCCATGGATGCGCAGCTACATCAACTTTAACACGCAAAAGAGGACGCAGGCTAAGAATGACTTTGAGAAGAACCTCTTTAAGCTGATGAACAACAGCGTGTTTGGAAAGACCATGGAGAACATCCGTAAGAGGGTCAGCATAAAGATAGCCAGCACAAAAGAGGAAGCTGAGGCGTACGTGTCACAGCCAGGTTTYGTCAGGTACGTAGAAATGCTGAACTTCTACGTAATTCACATGAAGAAGGCAAACCTGTTCCTTAACAAACCCGTATACACGGGCTTTACGGTGTTAGACCTGTCCAAGTTGCTCATGTACGAGTTCTACTACTACAAGCTAAAGCCAAATTACGGTGATAGGTGTAGGCTGCTGTACACGGATACGGACTCTTTGATACTAGAAGTGCTTACGGAAGACGTCTACGAGGACTGCGTAGCGGACATTGACGAGTACGACACCAGTGAATACCCCAAAGACCACTTCCTTTACTCCCCGAAGAACAAGAAGGTGATAGGTAAGATGAAAGACGAGATGAAGGGGAAGCCCATAGTCGAATACGTGGGACTAAAGCCAAAGATGTACAGCGTACTGAAGCTTGACGGGGTAGATAAGAAAGCCAAAGGTGTAAAAAAGTACGTAGTCAAGAAGGACATAACCCACGATCTTTAATTAAAGGTCTTAAAGACCCGGAAGGAGCAAAGACATAAGATGAATAGCCTGCGCAGCTATGGTCATCAGATACATAACATCACCCAGGAGAAGGTGTCCCTATCGGCATTTGACGGCAAGAGGTGGATGTGTGATGATGGTATCCATACTATGGCATTCGGACATCACACAATAAGCAGTTCTTCTTTGACGAACCCACGCGCGGGACCATCATGAAGATAATACAAGATGGGCTGACCCTTCTTAGCTATTACACTTTGGATCTGGTAAGTTTCCAAAGACCAATTAGGATCCGTAGCTCTTTTGGATCCTCCTTCTAATTTGCCCGGCCCATAGAGATATCAAACCGCGACATCGCCTATTCTTTTTTCCTAAGGGAAGACCGCCCTTAAACTTCTGACGTAGGACTTGTGTTCCACGTGTTTCTTTTTTATGGCATCCTTGGGTTTCATTCCCGTAGCCCTGGCCTCCTCGTTGTTCAAGGCCGCGATGACCTGGGGGAGCCTCTGAGTCCATTCCCTGTTGCGCTTGGAGGGATCTTCCAGCTCTTTCCAATACTGGTATCCAAAGAGGCGCTCGGCCAGGGTCTTATTGAATCTYTCGACGATGCTCTGATCCCTGTGATACTCAGCTTTGGCTCTCCTAATCTTAGTGCTGTGGTCTTTCAGGGTCTTGGTAACCACGCCCATGAACTCTGTCCCCGCATCCACTTGCAGCAGCTTAGGCCATTTCAAAACGCGCTTATAAATCCTACTTAGGGCTTCTGCGACTTCCCCAGAATCCTTGCTGGTTATGGGTTCGGCGTCCTTGTATCTGCTTGCGATGTCAACTACGGTCAAAGCGTATCTATAGGTCTTTTTTTTCACCTTGTCGTGCGGTAAGAAAAGCAAATCCGCCTGATGAGCTTCATTGGGGGCATTTACGGTAAAGCTAGGCCTGGGAATGTACTTGGGCACGGGAAGATAAACCTGCCAGAGGGTTTGTTTTTTTAGCCAATTCTTAGCCGTTTCTTCTGATACCCTGGCCGCGGCTGCAAGTTTCTTGATAGCTGACGTTCCTCTCCAATAGCCTTTAGGCCCATAGTAAATCCTCTTGAGTTTGTTCTCTACGCGGGGCATTATATGAATTCCAAGACGAGATTGATCTTTCGCCCGTTGAAGTCCACCGTCTCTCCGTCCACTTTAATGGTGATGTTTATGCTTTCTACCAATTCGCAAGGCAAGTCATAGCTCAAAGAAATGGGAGCGTATTCTACCAGGTCAAATGGATTGCCCTTGGGTGGAAACTTGCACATTAGATTACTGATTACTTCATTGAAGTATGAGCTTACTAGGTTGCAACGGACTTCGTAGTTAGCGGGAACTTTCCATTTCACATCATATGTACTGCCGCTATTTATCGTGGCACTAGTAAGGCCCAGGAGTTTTACCAATGGACTGCCCTTTAGATTGGCGCTCCCACTATCTTACTTGAATGTCATTTCATGGGGTAATCCTGTGGCAAGAGTATATCCATGCTTTGCTAGTTCCTTAGCTAGTGTCATAGGGGTGTAATAGGAATCTGGTAACTTTGGCTTTTGGGCATTCACAACGACATAGCCATTGATTAAATTATACCAAGAATTGTACAAAGAGCAACTTATGAGCCGAACCTTATGGGCTTTGATGGGGGGATTCAAATAAGTGGTAAAGTTATTTTTGTCGCTTTCCAAAAAGACGATCATTATATTAGATACGCTATGGCGGCACCTCCGGCCAGACCTGCGATACCAACGAAGACCAGCTCGCTATCTTTTTGTTTCTTAGAAGGCTGGTAGTAATTCTTAAACTGGGGCTTTTTTAGCCTAAACTCTGGGTGTGTTTGCGCATAAAGCTTAACAGCGTAGTCCGTATTTTCAAAGTTCTTGTCTGCCTGCATCTTGTCCGCGTAGTTCTTGTCCAACCAATCCCTGTAAGCTTGTCTTTTTTCATTCCAAGCTGCCACATCCCTTTGATACTTTTCCAGGGCTAAGGCGTGTCTCTTTCTTTCAGCAGCGCCACTATGATCGCCTCTGACTAATCTATTCAAATACTGACCACCATAATTAGCTCCAGTAAATGCTAAAGCTGCGATAACACCACCTGCAACCACGCTAACCATGCTTATATGTTAGGAAGGTAATTTTCCTTCTGCAGATAGTCCTTAAGGGCAATGCTGCCCGCTACTACGCCGGTCATCTTGACGTAGCTCATCAGGCTTTTGCTTGGATCTTCGGTTAGGTCTTCCTTGAGTGCCTTCTTACCTACCCAACCAATACC
This sequence comes from Actinia tenebrosa, assembly GCF_009602425.1. The sequence goes on from NW_022261388.1 coordinate 112,324, forward strand.
CGCGAGAATAGAAGTAATGATAGCTGCTTCTTCAACAGTTTTCATCAATGTGGACGACATGATATTGCAAAGTGAGAAGGTTATTCCATTTCGGGTATTCTACTTTTTGGGGATGCAGGTGACACTGGTACATGATGTTGCACCGCAGTTTTATTATTTGCGGCTTTCCACTGAAAGTAGAGACTGCCTGCGGCCAAAGCGACTCCTAAGGCGCCAATGACATACCCCGGATTGACGTATGAGTCTTCCTTTTCTTCTTCTTTTCTTTCYTTCTTGGCCTTATTCTTCCTGTTCATTTCAACGAGTTTTTTACCCGCAGCCACCCTGCCCGGAGATTTGGGCTTGGTAATTTTGGTATCTTCTACGGGGGCCTTTTCTGGTTGCTGTTCGGTGTCACTCATCCTATATTAAGGGACTTGATGACTTGATAAGTAACTTGACAACGACCTGGGAATGACTTGCCTAAGTACTTACGGACGACTTGCCTAAGTACTTAGGATGACTTGTCTAAGTACTTAGGATGACTTGACTAAGTCCCGTGGATGACTTGACTAAGTACTTGTGGTGACTTGACCAGGTTTTTGGGGGGACTTGCCCTCGACTTCAGTAAGTGCCCGGGTAAGTACCCTTTCGACTTCTCTGTCCTTCTTAAAGTCCTTCCAAGACATCGTAAGTTCCTTCAAGTCGACATGCTGAGCTACGTGGAGTGCCGCAGAGGCGACTGCCATTAACTTACCRCACTTCAAAGACAACCACCCGCAGGTTATCTTAAGTTCTTGGGATATGACATAATCACCTCTTATGTCCTTCTGTAGTTGCTCCACATCGTCTATGGGCAGTGCAAGTCCGAGCAATTTAGTTGCCAACTTAATTGCCGAGTCTGCCACGGCGTCGGTAGTCTTACTTGCAAGGCCAGCCTCATACCTCTTATGGAACTTCTTAACTTCCTCTTCTGACAACTTATTGACTTGCTCATGGGTAAGTTCCTTGCCTATCATTTCTTTGCACTTCCCAGATGACACAAGGACGTTAAGTTGTTCCTTAAGGTTACTTTCATCTATTTGCATAGGGACTTCATCTATGAGCTGCTCAATCTCCATATACATTAGGAATCATAGATTCCGACTTGATACGGAACCTCAAAGAGAAGATCATCTTGGAATGTTGGTGCGTTTTTAGATGCCGCATGTATTCATGCAGCTTTTCCTTGCTTATCTCACCGCCATAGTCGCTTAAAATGGTTTCCAGATCGCTTTTACTGGGTGTGTAAAAGACAACCAGTGAGCCTTTCCGCAGCCGGTAGGTCCTACTATGAGAGCATTACAAGGAAYATGGTTCGGATCCATTGTATATAATGGAGCCCGTGGAAGCAGTCAAAGATATGGTCAGCATCGTAAAGAGGAAGTCGGACCTGGAAAGGACGGTGGAGATACAAGGGGATGAAATAGATCGGCTACGAGAGCGCGTAGGGGAGTTATACGAAGAAATGTGTGCCTCGAAGCGCGCAGAGAGGTTTGGCGCGCTGATAACCCTCGCAGTGTGGGTAAAGGAGTCCATTGCGGACTTTATGAGGTATCCTTTGTGATTCTTACTAGGTTTATAATATTCTTATTATATAATGGAGTGCGACGATTGCGGAAAGAAGTTCAGTACCAAGCAAATGTTAGGCTATCACCGTACCAAGGCGGTGTGTAAGAAGCCCCGGGAACCCATCTGCGAACATTGCTCAAAGAAGTTCAGCACGAAGCAGATGCTGCGCTATCACCTGCGTAATCGGGTTTGTCTGAAGGACATCTGCAAGTATTGCGGCGAAGACAAAACCAAGAGCGATTAGCATCAAGAAAGATGTAGGACGAAGTACGACCTCACAAACGTCGTTTGTTACGCGCACGGGGACCTGGCTTAGCGCTGCTGCAAGGAGGAGACCACAAAGAAGCTAATTCTGCGTAAGAAGGAGTTAGACGAGAACTTTGCTCTATTCGACGAGGGGGTACACTGGGAGGACAGGGAATATTGGGAGCAAGAATGCAACAGCTGTGGGTGTCCTAGGGAGGGCCAGCACATCCTGCAATGCTTAGCACCGCGCGTGAATCCAAAGACGTTCAAAGAATACATGGCTTGGATCTCTGACTGGAGGGGTTAAGGGTGTCATCTTAGGAATTCCTGGGAATTATCTCAGGGATCCCTTTATTTTTATTACCTTTTCATTGCGAGGACCTGGAAACTATTCCAAGGAACCCCGTATTCTTATTAGGATTCTATTAAGTGGGTCGGAAAACTATTTCAGGGAGTCCTTTATTCTTATTACCTTCCTATTAAGTCCCAAAAACTATCTTAAGAAGTCTCATATTCTTATTAGGATCCTATTATGGTACCCTGGAAACTATTCTGAGGATCCCTTTATTCTTATTACCTTCCTATTAACTCCTCCGAAACTATTCTAAGGATCCCTTTATTCTTATTCCTATCCTATTAAGTATTTATTGGAAATCATTTCAAAAAAATCTTTGTTCTTATTATCTAATAATAGGATATGAATAAGAATACGAGACCACTTAGAATAGTTTCCGAGGTATAATAGGAAGGCAATAAGAATAAGGGTATCCTTGAAATAGTTTCCAGGTTCMCATAATAGAATCCTAATAAGAATAAGGGGATCCTCAGAACAGTTTCAGGTGAGTAATAGGAAGGTAATAAGAATAAAGGGATCCCCAAGATAGTTTCCAGGTTCCCATAATAGAATCCTAATAAGAATAAAGGGTTCCCCAAGATAGTTTCCCAACCCCTTAATAAGAATGATCGCGCAGCAGCATTCTTTGGGGGCATTAGTATATATGGACTGCATTACATGCGAACTATCAGCAGACTGCCTCGTGGCACCGAAGCCCAAACCAAGGAAGAGAGTCACCTTTGAACAGAAAAAATACGACTGCCTCCATTGCGGCAGTACCTTTGCAGAAGGAGCCTTTGTTGGGCATTGGTGCGCCGCCGACCCAAAGGCACACAGAACCATGGTTGACGCTAGCCATGCAAAGGAGACTCTGGCTCATACTTAGCTACATCGAACAACCACTTACCATCTATCTTACCATGACTCATAACATGGGTAACATCCTGCCCTTCGACGGCGTATCTTATCCTATCGGGCGCCCAAAGACCGTACGTCTTCCTTCTGTCCTTCAGTACCAGACGCAGACGGTCAATGTCTTCGAAGACACACCGGGGGTTAGGTCCCTCCAGTGCGTTTGCACCAGCTTCAGCGCATTGAATTTATCCTTGTTCATATATCCTATGGAATTTTTTATGGTGTATGTACAAAGTGCCCATGCTTCTGAACTTCTTACAGCAGTATTCGCAGGGCAGCCTAAGCCCCCGTGAATATTCTATGATGCTTCTGCAAATCTCATCGTAATCATTGCTGATCAGCACCTTGAAATTTTTTTTTTCGTAGTTGCGCAGGACCCTCTTTTGATCCTCAGACACTACCGCATTGCCTTTGGGTGTCTTTAGCTCCAAGCAGAAGTCATTGTACCTTACGTGGGCATTCAAGATCGTCAGATCCGGCTGCCCCCTTTGGTATCCTTTCTGCCAGCATTTGATTCTCTTGTCCGCGGTGTCCTGCAGTTCTCCTAAGCCAGCAACCACCAGCAGATCGGGGTAGTATTTTCTGATGTAATCTACTACTTTCTTGTGCAGATCGAACTCATGCTCTTTTTTGAACACTAGCTTGTTGGGGCTGTTAAAGCGCCGTTCTATTGCGTATCGACCCTCTTTGCGCAAAGCAGGCAAGACTTCCTCTAAGACCCACTCGCGGAATTCCTCTGCACGCGGCATCTTAGAGCTGAATATCAACTGATACAAGCCAGATTCGGATACGTACACGGAATGTGGGTGGCCGGCAGAAGGGAGGTGACTCGCCGCCAACCTTAGTTCACCCAGTCTTTTCTTGTATTTGCCTGAGACATGGACCTTGATTGCATCCTTAGGGTCTGCGAATTCCAACGCCAAAGCCAGCTCCTTTGCTTTAAAGTACAGGGCTTCGCCTTGCACTATGCATTGCGGTGTCGTGTCGTCTTTGCAGAAGTTGCGCAGCATGGTATATCTTGGAATATCATGGAATATTTTGACTTCAATACGCGACACTTTTGAGTTGGTTCATCTCCACGCTTAGCTGCGCGTCGCTTACGACAAAGATGTAGGCATTTATCTTGGCAGTGTCGCTGGCATGCTTSGTGCGCTTGATCTCCAGGGTAATCCCGTCCTGGGTATTTACCAGGCGCAAGCCCTGACCATGCATAGATTCATCATTGGTGGTGCGTATATCGATCCACAACGCATATTTATCCTTAAAGAACTCCTTTGGGGCAATTTGGTCACCAAACTTGCGTGCGACTTCCCGGTAAATGTCTTCGGGCTTTATCCCCTGGGAGTAGACCTTGTTGGGTACCCCGTCGATATTTACCCCCACGTTGGTGATGTTAGGGTTAAAGAACGCCTCAGAGTCCCGCAGTCCCGCTGCGTATGTCTTAGCAAACACCAGCATCAGCCCTGTTAAGTTGCGCCGTGGTATGTTGATGCYTTGGTTGATAACCTCTTCGACGTTGTTCGTGAAGCTAAAGGTCTTGTACATGACCACGTGGTCGTACAAGAATGCCTTCCCAGCACTGTACTCGGCGGTAGCGCTGCGGGCCAGCTCTTCGCTGCGCACCGTCTCGTACTGCAGCTCCAAGTTGGTGATAGAATAAGGATCCACCGCCCCGGAACTCACGTCCTTCCCCTGCAGGATGTTCGTGGTGTCGGCCAGGGTCACTTCGAACTGCAGTTCRCTCAACTGCCGTGGGTAGAAGGCCCCATGATTCGTGATCACCTCAAAATCCAGGGGTATGACGTACTTGGTACCATAGGCAGTCTTTATCTCGTCTTCTCCTGAGGCACCGGAGGTCCCACTTCTTACCTTGCGTACGGCGTCGCCGGCGATTCCTTGTTCTATCCGTTGAGTGTGGTCGAACGCGGTCAACCACAAGTCTTTGTAGGTGGTGTAGAGATCGTACCTGTTCAAGTCCAAGAGGGATTCCCCGGCGAATTTGACCCGCATCTTGTAAACCAAATTGCGACCTACATTGTTGACGACGTAACGCACATCTGCGGTATCAGGCTACACCGCTAGGTCAAACCTTAAAGCCAAGGTGCCAGGGACTAAGACTAGGTTATCCGTTAGGCGGGGCACGCCTACATACAAAGTCTCGCCGGGCTTTGCGCTGCTGGGGGTGAAGGTAACCCTATGAAAGGTGCGTTCTGCCTTTAGGCCGCCAACTTGCTTAGGTAGTACGTTGRGGTTTAACTTTGAGCTTATCATATATAATGGAAGAAACGGATTTTGGCCCCACCACCGAGGAAGGCCAAGTAGACATTAACGATGAAGAATACGAATCCTTGATCCCTAGCAACGACAAGGATCACGGGGCTTCTGGGAGAAGATGCGCCACAAATACGGCCCTACTAGGATCTGGGGTGCCGTGCGCGCCATGCGGGACAAATACCGCTCTAAGAACCCAGGGAAACCTATTCCGGAGTACATGAAGCTGCAGAACTTGGGCGTAAGGACCGAAGTACAAAGGGAGATCTTCGACAACGTGAGGGAACGATATCCGAACGTGAACCTGGCCTGTCTTGAGCTCCGATCGGGGGATAAGGGTCAGATTCAGGTCAAGCACTCGGGAAGAAACAAATGGTATGATCTCTATCAAAGAAGAGACCACAGGTAGGTCAATAATGCCCTCACGAAAGAGATTAAGGACGCCCTTGGACCCGCCAACCTGCTAGAAAGGCAAAGGGAAAACACAGAAGACGTCGGCGAATCCTTTGCAGCATTCACGCGCCTGGCACAGCGGCAGCAGGCGGGTGCTGAGGCAGTAAGGGAGCTCAAATACCTAAAGGAGGCGATGGAGGAAAGGGATGAGGAGTACATGAGGCAAAATAGGCTCCTCCTTGAATCCCACGGCAGGGAAAAGGCCGACTTGAAGCAGCGAATTAGCACGCTAATGCGCGAAAGAGACCAGGCCAGGCAAAGCTTTGACCGGCGTTTGATAGAATTGTCAAACCAGGACGTGGAGCTTGGCAGGTCAAAGGTTGCCCTGGATGCTGCTTTGGAGGAAAGGCGGCAGCTCAGCACGGAGATCAACACCAAGGAAGAGCAAATACGGCAGAGGGGGCAGGCCATCCAAGACCTGGAGGAGCAAATAGAGCGGCAGCAGGAGGTAATTAATGAGCAGTCCCGCTCCGAAGAGGAAAGGGAGGCGGCGCAAAGGGAATCAGAAACCCTTCAGGAGAGAGTCGCGGAATTGCGAACGCAAAAAGAAGGCTTGGAGCGAGAGTTAGGTTTTACCACCAAGGAAAAGATAAAAAGAGCCCTTATGAAGTATGGCATTCCGCTGGCATTCGTAGTTGCCATTTCAAGCGTGGTGGGTGTGATCCTGTCCGCGCTTAAGGCTACGGGCAATGGCGTAAGCAAGTTGGGCAAAGGACTAACGGATTTAGGGGGAAAAAAGGCAGCCGGCATTCCCGGGCTGCTGGGTTCTGTCGTTTCCTTTGCACTTAGGGCCGGCGGGGAACTATTAAAATTCGTGGACAACAACGTTTGGATATTAGTCGTTGCCGTGGGGGCTGTTCTTCTTAAGAAACKAAGTCGATGAAGGGGCCTTGGATTTTAAGAACTTCCTGTCTTTGGGATCGCTGCTTTCTTTCCGCGTTCTGGATCAAGGATAATGAAAGATAGTATTTGCGCCGCCCTGATAATTTGGGACTAGCGGAAGCACGCTCATAGTGGAAATGGGCTTATGGCTCCAAGCCGCGTCGGTAATATGGCTGCCCACGCCAATGCTAATTATCCTTGCGCTGCCCAGCGTCGACCCATCATTGCTACCATCATCAGGAAATATTTGTAACTTAGCATATTTACAATTAATTACCATATGAAACGTGACCAGCGTCAGATCTTCACCGCTAATTTTGCTTGGCTCCATCGAAAAGTGGGCCGCTCTTCTGCTGTTCGGGGAAGTTCGATAGGGAGGCAAAGGCTCGTCATTCTCATCGACGAGCCTAAACCCCACGTTCGCGCTCATTCCCGTGTTAATGCTAATGGTACAAATGACTAACGCAGGGCCTCCAACTTCAACCCACATCCCCATATCAAACCACTCATGCCTTGCGTACTCCTTCGCGTCTAAGTAGTGAACGTAATGCGTTTCACTTAAATGCGGATTCATATAATTTAAGAATCGCAGATTCTCACAGGCTTAACACTGTAAGAGTGCTGATGGTCGCGTGATTATAAGGTCGATCTCTTTGATCCTCTATGCTATTTATGCACGCCGACGCCGTGTCATCTACGCGTATTTGCAACTTTACCTTCCCATGGCAATCAGCAACCACGTGAAAAGTCCAAACCGAGAGATTTTCGGCGCTGGTGTCAGGCAGCTCTACTGAGAAATGCGTGTGCTCTCTGTTGTTTGTCTTCGCGCGCATGGGCTTCAATGCTCCATTGTCATCACAGAAGCGAAATCCTACGTTTGCATCGCTAACGGCTCCAAAAGAAAGACTGCATATTATCAGCTTCTTTCCTGAGTAGTTCAAGTTCACAGACATCCCCGTGACGTCCACCCAAGATGCTTGGGTGTATTATTTCTCGCCTGTGTAAGTCGYATAGACACAATCTACTCCAGCCACGTAGGGGTTGTTCATCGCCATATATAATAGCTCAGACCCATGCTTGCGGCGGCTAAGCCGGCCTTTAGTAAGTTATGGTCATATTCCTCAGGTATGGTCGGTAACGTGGGAACATGCTTTCGCTTGGACACAGGCTTGTCAACATGTTCTTTTTTTGGCGGGGATACAAAGTGTGGAGTCCCTTCAAAAGTGTCAGAGTTCACGTCATTCACCCCAAACTTCATATCCTTAGTAGCTCGTTGAAGTTTGTTGTTGTATCCTGAGCCGACATTCATGGATAAATTACTAGGCATTAACCAACAACCCGGGGCTACTGCATAGTCCAACCTTGCCTTAGAATTTTGTATAGCTAGCTGGTAACGCTGTACGCCCTTGCTAATGTCACCCTCCAAGATTGAACTTTCGAATAAGATCAAGGCTTCGGCTCGCGTCTCTTCTGCGGCGCCAGTATTTCCAATTATGCTAGATCGGGTGTTTACCTGAGCTCCAAGAACACAATACACGTAAGCTTCTATGCTACGATTCAGCCTAGCAAGACCGGCCCTAGTTAGTCCTAGTTAGTGTGAGTGAAAAAAGTGTCCCCAATTAGTGCGAAAGCGCTAGAACGACTAGACACTTAAATAAAAAGTGATTTATTTATTTTTTATTTATTTCCTTTACCTACTTTGGGTATAAAATTAAGATATTGCTTCGTTTGCTCGTCGTTGGTAATCTTGATAATCAATGGATCAGCTCCTGCATACTTGCCGCCCTCGTCTTTGAACAGAGGTCCGTCTCTAACTACCTTAGTGGTCTTAGCATTTGGTTCGAAGAAGGTGCTACTGTCGTACGTTACCTTATGATAACCCGTGTTCCATCGTAACTGCAATGCATGAACTTCCTTATCGCTTAGCACGTGTCCGCCAATACCCCAATAAGCCCAAACATGACCTAGACCATCGTTAGCACCGGCAGCGCATCTAAAGTCTTTTCCCACAACGCTGAACTCCTTGCAAAGTCTGTCATAGGCTGGAACATCGTATTTGTTATCTCTAGGATAAAACGCAGCATCTCCTGGCAATGCAGTAACGCCCATCTCATGCAGTATTCTTCTAACCGTGAAGTGAAAATGAAACATGAATATTGAATTCTTCATCAAGTTCGCACTTACACCGCAGCCGCTAGTGGCGCACCAAACCGCAAAGTTTAGTTGCTGCGGCCAGTATCGCATGTTAGGACCTCTCAACCATTCGCGAGATTCCTTAGCGGTGGTATGAACAATGGGAACGTCTTTGAAAATGTCTCGCACCTTAGCAACAAAGGAATGGTCGTTAGAAATCCGCATGTTCAACGTTAGGTCTAAGCTTGGGTGTTCATCAAATGGAACCGCAGGTATCGGATAGGTGCTAGTACCAAGCAATAATTCATTTGGCCAGCTGGGCTTAGCAGGCTTAGGTTTATGTTGTGGATGCTTCAGCTGAGAGTCTATCTGATCGACCAGCGTAGGTTTCAAATCCTCATTGCTGTACATCCTAGAGCCTTGGTAATAAATACCATCGGACCTGCGCTCAAACTTAGTAGGGTCTGCATGCGGAAACATTTTCCTGAAGGCCCTCCAATTTCAGTAGTCCCTGTTGTCATGATGTGGCCGCTCCTCGATGTCATTCCCAAAAGCGTCGTACATACTATATAATGGATGTTATACCAACTGCTCCGCAGTTGTATCCTGCCGTGCCTAACGAATTAAACGCTGAGAACTTTCGTCTGAATAAAGCAAATTTAATACTGTCTTACTTGGACGGACAGACAAAACACTACGAAAAATTCAGAAAGAAATATGCCAAAGTCAGGAGTCTATTCCATAAGGTATCCATAACCACAGGATCTCTCTCCGTTGCTTTTGCAGCTTCAGGACTGGCAACCTCTCTAACAGGACCCGGAGCCATCATCGGAATACCTTTGGGAGCCGTTGGAGGAGTTTGTGGTATTATTTCAGCATTTTCGGCGGGAATGACGAAGAAATTATCCACGAAAATATCAAAACACGACACGACAATAGCTCTGTCTAGGGCAAAAGTAAATACAATTACTGACCTTGTTTCGAAGGCTTTGCGTGACAGAAAGATAGACGACGTCGAATTCTCGATTATCCTGACCGAGGAGGAGAAATATGAGAAGCTAAAGTCCGACATCAGGAATAAAAAAACAATCGTCAAAGATTTGTCCGAAGAGACACGGAAAAAGATATTCCAAGAAGCAAAAGAGGAGCTTCAAAGAAAGCTCGCTCAGTAAATATTAGCCTCCTTTGCAGCCGTTCTTAGGGTCGTCACGCAACGTTTCCCTCCCCACAAACGTTTGTGGGGAGAGAAACGTTGCGTGACGACCCTAAGAACGGCTGCAAAGGAGGTTAAGTAAATATTTGCTTTGAAAAAAGCGAGACAGGATTTCATTTGCATATTGAACGACAGTCTGGGTCATATGCGTAATCAAATGTCTGAAGCTATCGTTGACGTCAGCACATTCCCGAGCGCCGTAACAACGAAGCCTTCAAAAAGTAAATATCAAATCTACTTTCAAGCTTGTTGGTTGTTAAGGCGAAGGAGTATGATCGGAATGTTGTCTATTGTTTTACACGTTACAACTCATTATTCTTTCTAGGTACGCCACTTCCGCCACGTGAAAGTAAAAAACCCTATAGAAATAGAAACCACGGTCAAAGCTCGCAGCTGTTATCATGACATAATAGAAACACATATAATTGCGTCGGTCGCCTTGGAATCCATCCCAACAGGGGGTGGTTGGGGTCAATTTCGTGGAATATCTCATAGATTACGTCGGGGTAATAAGGAATATCCTTATCCAGCCGACAAAACATCCACTCGACTCTGTTCATAGTATCTTCAGAAACCTCGGGAATAGAGTCGCCGGTAATTTCAGACAAAAGGTAGGGAATACCTTTGTAATATTTCCCTAACTTTAATTTCTTCAATGTCTTCCTTAAGCTTTGTGGCGTTGGCTCTTCTAAGTCGTTCGTAATTTCTTTCTTTACTTGCTCATCAAGATATACGGGCCGATAACCTTGAATGTGACTCATCCAGTCCCTAAAGTATTTTATTCTCTTATAAGGTGTTTTCTTACGGCCTCCATTGGCGTAATATTGCTCCCTTGTGGCACTAGGCACGGCATTGGCAATGTTCTTACCACACTCGTAACATTGCGCTGACGTGTCATCTTCTATCTGCATCTTCTTACCACAACAAACATACTTGATTGGTTTGGTGGGCTTGAAGGGCGGATTAAGACACTTAACGCACATGTTTGAACAAACTCCTTACATTCTTCACACCTCATATATATATACATGAGATCTCAAGCCCCACACCTGGGCCTTCACATATAGACTGGGATGGGAGTTGCGCTGTTGTCGCACGGGTATTACCCGCAAGCGGACTTAAGACGAGGATTACTCGGATCAGAGTTGCGCTGATACCCCCATCCCCTATACTACTTATATAGATATATAGATATAGATATATTAACTAGTTTTGAACATCTTCAGTGCAATTTTAAGCTTATAAGTTAATTTTCTAATCTCACAGAGATCCTTCAAACTCTCTATCATTTCAGTCCTCGATAATTTTGTTCCGGTACACAAATTTAAAAAAGTCATTCTATATGTGGTATAACTCAGAATATTGAAAAATTTCAGATTCTAAACAAGTTAATAGAAATTTGAAAATGTCTTTCAAAATTAGCTTGGAGAATTTTTTACAGCGCTCCCAAGTAATAAATAATTAGTGAATAATTAATGCTAGTTAATCGCTATTCTGAGCAAGGATAACATGTCAATCCTACATATATTTATCCAATCACAGTTCAGATACCACCAGATAAGCGTGGGAAGAAAACGTATAATCTTCGAATCAGAGCGAAAACCGTTTCTTACTGAAGAACGTCTGATTAACAAACCTCTAAGGTAAGTATCCCTTGTTGGAAATATTTTAAAGACAATATGGTGATAATAATTTCACTTAAAGTGAAAAACAATGAAAAAATCGATTTTCTTTATTTTTGGTCCAGAGTTAGGTATTAGTGAGAAAGTAAATGTGGTGGGTTTCATTTCTTCGGGGGGAAAAGTTTCGCCTAGAAAAATCGAAAAATCGGAAAATCTCGAGCATAAGACGGCGCCAAATAAAAACGATTTATTTAGGGTCTGTCTAATCGTATCCTGTAGAGGCGCAACGCGTTTTCCAGCATTTTTGCATTAAAATATTCGTTTTTAAACTAGTTTGAACATCTTCAATGCAATTTTGAGCTTATAGGTTCATTTTCTATTTTACAGAAATTCTTAAAACTTATAATTTCAGTCCTCGATAACTTAATCGTTCAGACACACTATTTAAATAAATAACTCTATATGTGGTATAACTCAGCATATTGAAAAATTTCAGATTCTAAAACAAGTTGATATGATTAGCTTGGGGAAATTTTCACAGCCTCCAAATAATAAATAATTAGTGAATAATTAATGCTAGTTTTTGGTGAACATTCCCCGGGGCTCGTAAACAGTGTGTGTTTGGAGGCTTTGGAATTAGGACCAAAATCGGCGTGTAATTTTGTTCCAATTAACAGCTTTTAATTTCATACAACTTTAAGAGTTAACCCCAAAATTGTAAGATTAAGGTGGCTCGACTGGGTTTTGCTTGTGGCGTACCTTCGAAGTTTGAAGGGGAAATGCGTTGCTGCCAATAAGCTAATTTCAAATAAATCATTATGACATGTCTAGAGATAGATTCAAGTTTTACATGATATACAATTTATCATGATCGGAGTTACCATAGCAATACAGTGACGTCATGTCATTTTTTTATACATTCCATTTTTGGCGAAATCAGACGTTTGTTTAAGAAATTGTTTAACAGAACTTAAAGTTCATTAGTTTGTCTTCAAGTTAACGAAGTTTCGAAGATTTGTATGGAAGCGTTTCGAAATAATTGCCGTCGGAACTTTTGGGCAACAGAAATGTAAACAATCCAAAGCAATTAGTTCATGTGACCGAAACCTTTCCTTTCTGGACATGGGAAAAGCTTTTTTTGGGGTCATAGTGTTGTGTTACAATTCCAATAGTCCTTCTGAGAAATGGAAAGAAATCGCGTTATTCGATTTCGAGAAATGTGATTTCAAGCCTAGTTAGTAAAGTTGTGCCTTTTGATATCTTGTCAAAGATTTCACTTGTCTTTACTAAAAACGGTCAGACTTAAAATTAAAGCAACTGTGAGGAAAATCTTTGATTTTAACCGTCTTAAGTAAAGAATTTCGATTCACAAATAACGAGTTAGAAAATTCCCGTGTGAGACACTCTTTGCAAAGCGCGTGACCCCAGGCACGACTTAATTACGCATGCTAAAAATAGGAATGGAATGGACATGACGGAACTGGAATTTGGACTGATTTTTATCCATACCTTTAATTTTTGGCATACACTTTTTATCCAAAATGATTTTCAATACTTTGAGCTCTTTGAAGCTTTAATAAAAAATTATTTTCACTTTATTATTGTTCGGATCCATGTCAAAACAACAGCATTTCTGCACAGACCCATATTTCATCTAGAAGTAATACCTAACTTCCGGTCCTGTGAATAAATTTGTTGTTCTAGTGATCCTATGGTTTAAAACAAACAGTCTACAACACGCTCTACCTATGGCAAAAAATGCCAGGTTAAGACCCCATCATCCCTCCACTCCCCACGACCCCGCACCCGTCCTAGCGTCTTTTTTACTGGGATAACTGTGGTTTACCATGCATGTTGAAACCAGGTCCTCCAGGTATCCCAGCTTACCCTGGAATCAGGGTCTAGTCTTTTTTACAAAGAAATTAGAATTTCTAATCCGACTCAGTCTTGAATAAGAGAATATTCATATTCATATTCATATTCATATTCATATTCATATTCATAT
>NW_022261388.1:129826-141829 GCF_009602425.1 Actinia tenebrosa
TGAAAAAAATCGAACTTATCCTCAGATGGAAATTCAAGAAAAAACTAAAGAAAATACCATGCAATCGAATTTTAGCTGGCATAATGCATTGAGTAAACATCCAACAAAGTCTTTCTATACTTTTTGAAGTGCCTAATAGATATTCTGGGCATTTTAAATAGATTTAAGAAACCCCCGTTTTGAAGGGGGGAGGGGAGGGTTAGGGTTAGAGATACTTGGGATACCGGTTGTATCGAGATTTTCAACTCTCAGATATTATTTTTCAGGATTCTTTTTTTTACTAGGACCTATCTTCATGCCTTATTTTGATTTTTTAAAAAGGATCATCTAGCTTATCGGCCAAGCCTATCTTCTGAGATGTACACATGCTCTTAAAGAAGCACATCCTTTACTTTTGACAGACAAAAAGTACACAAACAACACCAGGCCTGTGTTTTTAGGTAGTAACGGAAACAAGTTCGATTCCTCTGCAGTAGGGCGAAGACCTGCGTCGAGTTTGTGAGGAAGTTTGAATCCAAAGAAGATTTAACCTCACACGTGTTTGAAAAATTAAGACATCCTCGACGTTAGTGGCAGGAGAAGATCCCAAGACACAAGAAGTGCATGCACAGCTATTGGGACATAATCTGTCAACTGAGATACTCTTTTACCATTGACTGCACAAAGAAAATATATATTTGATTTATTCCTAAATTTCCATCTCAGAATAAGTTTATTTTAACATCAACCCAACATTAGTCACTTCTCATGCTTTGTCTCGACTATTTGTTCACTTTTAAGCTGCATAGCAAGGTAGATGCAAGTGTAGAGAACCATTTAAGGCTAGGAATCATATCTGCTCTTGGGCATGTAAACACCCAAAACTGCTATGTTAAACGCAAAAYAAAGGAGCAACTGAGTCACACAACAACGAGGAAAAGTCCATCAAAGTAAAACCTAAGGAGCAGCCTGTGTCACTAGCTGCAAAGTGGAACAGATACCTATAACATTTGTCCTAGACTCACCTATATCAGTGCGAAAAACAAGTCAATAAATAATGGCCTAAAACAATCAGCTAGAGAGCAGACGAAGAAATCAGAAAAGYTTTTAGTGGAAGAAATAAGAAGCAGATTAGCATATTATTAAAAAAGCCAGCCAGAATTACCACGAAGTACTATTGATCTACAGAGCCTGCTTCATATCAGAACTGGTTTCAAAATCAGGAATTGAAACAAGGTCTCATCAGTTTCAGAACAACGTTTATAGATGAAATGGAGTGCATAAGACAGTGGTGTTATAAGAAACGCATCTGGAGAGGACGTGGAACTCAGTAGAGTACAGCCAAGAAAGTCTAGAATCCTTAGCAGGTTTTGAAAACCAATTTGGATACTGAAGAGTTAAAAGAAATCTACACCAGGGAAGATGACAGTGCATGACGAAGGAATCTGGCGTGATTCGTGACTTTTGAATCACGCCAGATTACTTTGAGTCACGCCAGATCCCTTTTTTCACAACTTAAGCCTCACATCGGTGCGAGTTTTRAATTTGGTCTATAGAAACAAACATTGGAACTATCCAGAATTAATGAATCATTTGTATATTCATATTGTATAAGTATGATGTAAATAGGTCGAAATTAATAGCATTTCTCTCTTAGTTGTTCTTTTAGTAGTCCTAATATTAGAATGGCTTCAACATATTCATGTTTAATGTATGCGATTCAAGTAGCCAATTGCAAATTACCTATTATTAGTGAGATTTGCAATTGTATATATAAGACGAAAATCAAATTAGGTTTCCATTATTACTATATTATTATTATTATTTTGTTCATTTCAACTTTATCTCGTTTTACAAGCATTGCTCTTAGTGAAATTGCGGATACATTATATATCTAAGCAATTCCCTAGTTATATCAAGTCAATGTCAGATCAGATGTATGTTCATTTAAAGCTATGCAAAGCTTTCACTATATCACAGTTTTGAGAGATTATCCACTTTTGACATTTTCCGACTACATTCAAACTATCCGTCAGCCCTACACTATTCACAATAATTATCATTATCATTATTATTATTATTATCATCATCATTATCATCTTTATCATCATTATCGTCATTATCATCATTATCATCTTTATCATCATCATCATCATTAATATCATTATTATTATTATTGTTGTTATTATGACGCAATTTATCGTCAATAAGAGAAAAGACATAAAAACTGATGTCTATTAGTTAACATAATGTCTTATTCCAATTATGATAGATATCCGGAGGAGACTTGAATCAAGCTCCCAAAGAGCAACCCTTCAAACAGTTCCACAGTCAATCAGATGTTGGCATCGATAATCGGTCTAGTCAACGGACAAACAGCGGAGTGAATATGGAGTCTCCGAGAGTCGAGAGAGAAATTTCGCAGCTGGATAGGGACATCTTAATTGACAGGGTTTATCTCTTAATATCTTTGGTAATTGAAGGTTTGTTTTTGTTAAGGTCTTTGGTATGTGTTACTAAGAACCTCAAAAGCTTTTTCTTTGTAAATGCAGCTTGCACGGTCACCTCCTCTTCGCAGTTGCGAAAAGCTCTATATGTGTTTTTAAGAGCCTGGAAAAATGCAAGAGGAAATATCTGGGATCAAGCTAAAGCTCTTATCAAGTTTTTCATAGACTGCGGTGTGAAAGATTTGTTGCTTATTCTTAAAAGCATATTCCACAATAATGGCTGGTTTGACTGGTTCAAGATGTCTTGCCAATTAGCCGCTTTTATTACTGCTATTGCAGCAACCGGCAGCCCTGCCTTGTTTGCACAACTAGCCTTGTTTCTTTCAGATGCAAACGATTTTTTGCAAAAAATTAGATATCGGAACAAGCTTTTGAAGAAGATATCATAATTTCTTTAGCGGTGGGAAATGCTTTTCTCTCATGGTAACACAAATATTTTCAAACTGGAAAAATAGGTAGTCAAAGACTGCATTTATATACGGGCCGAAATTCAAGGGGTGCATGAACAAACACTAAGCACAGAGGCAATGAAAACTGGATAAGGTTTTTAGATCAGGTTGTTGCGTTAGATTAGAATAGGAGAAAGGGTAATGTGTTATATAGTAAAATAAATCAAGGTAGGTAGTAGTTAATGATTGCATGAAAGGTCATTAGTCTTTAGTCTTTATGCGTACACACGAAAGAAGCTTTATAAAAGTAAGTAATTATTTAGAAACGAGACCTTGAGACAATCCGCCATTGCTCGAGTATGTGCTTCTATAGCGCATACTACGCATGCGCATAGAATTTACGCACGCGCTGTGAACGCGACGGCTATTTGTGCAAAAAAAAAAAAAAAAAAAAAAAAAAAACGAAGCCCAATTTATACTTCGGGCATTCCTTCGGAAGCCCGAGTAATGATGAACTCAAGGCTGTAGTGGATGAGTGTTTTTGGTGTGGAGGTTTATGTAAAGAATACTGATATGTTGGGGAAAAAATTTCAATATTGTATTAAAGTTTACTAAATGTAACATGTAGAAATGTTATGAAAAGTAAAAAAGCTCTAGATTTGTAGTGGTAAATAGTGATGACAGATGTTGAGATTATCATTTACTGTTGAGAATAGTTAACTTTTATATACATTTATTCGTTTTGTTTGTTTCTTACGATTTCCTTGACCCCATGATTTACCAGAAATTAATGATTAAACATAGCAATGAAACTTGATCTAGCCTTATGCAATAAAAGACACTCGCTTAATTCTTAATGAAACGACATGCACGTGCTTACGAGCCAACGATAATTTTGCCATGAAGACTAACTTAGATGCGTGATTCGCCACCAGATGTAAGTACAATAAATTCTAAACATATATACTGTTGAAGTGTAAATATTTCCCCAAAAATGTAGGCTAATTTAGGAATTATTGTTACATTTTAGCGAACCTTGTACTAGCTTGAACCAGTTTGAACTTGATCCACGAATTAAACTTGAAACAGATACGAGTGAACATTTGTCAACTAGCTCTAACAAGCGTATCGTATGGTGGTAAAATAGACATTCCCCCGATATCTCTAACATTTACATATTTTATTTGTAGCAAGATTACAGTCGGCTCTCCCGTAAGCGACCACCCTCGGGGCCAGGAGAAAGTGTTCACTTACGGGAGATGGTCGCTTACGAGAGAGTTAACACAGGAAGCCCAAACAATGGGAATCCCAACACAGGAAGCCTAAACCATTTATAATTTGTAACTCACGCGTTAAAACTACTGTATTAACGATTAAACTGTTTTAATCAAAACTTTGAATATGCTATATGTTTACAGTAGTGTAATTGTCAATATAAATCTTTCGTATAGCGTCTTTCTGATGATCATTAAACTGAGTGATGCGAAATTTCTTTCTCGAAGCCTTCCTCTAATGATGCATCTCGTTTTCCATATGGCGCGAATGGTTCCTGGTTTTCGAGAACTAAGCCGTGATTGGTTAATTCATAGGAAAGGAATGTTGTGCTCGGGTAAGCAGCCGCTACTCAGAGAAAGCGTTGCGTGACGACACTAAAAGCGGCTGTGGGGGAGACTAGTTACGACCTTTACTGAGTAAACTTGCAAAATTGTCTACACGAGTCTGTAGCGCATACCTCATCCTCTTTCTACCCCACTTATATACAGTGCATGTCTATAGAGCAGCAAGTACCATCATCAGCAATTCCTGCTGAACGGCAATTGTCTGCGTCCACTCCAGTATTTCCATAGCGTTTTTGTCCGTCCATTGGAAAATATTTAAATCTTAAAGTTTCAACATTACTTGGGAGACTGGCTTTTACATCGTTTTCAAAAATAATGCTTTACTTTGTTTCAATTCATCTCAGCTATAATTCAGTTTATTTTTGTTTAACCGACCAAATACACGTTTGTTTTTTACTTTTTTTATGAAGTATGACGTCATAAATTACGTAAGGTGATGACGTCACCACATCACAAAACTATCCATTTCACAAATTGTTTCTATCAAGGGCATTAGGACACCGAATGTGGTTGGATTTCTTTAGGTTTTTTTTTTCCTTTCGATTATTTGAATTAAATTAACTTTATACTTGTTTGACTTATCTTGTGTCCGTGTTCCTTCGTTCGCTGTCAGAATGCAGACGTTTTCATTCCAAAGGTCAAACGGTTTGAATAGCCTATGAGCGTTACTTCTTTAACGGCCGTTCCGTACTTGACTCTGTTTGTACTATACCAACAACAACGCGACCGCGCGATGTTCCTTACGTCAGTAATATTCAACCGTCCTTAGAATACTGTTTGCGAAATGAAATGTAACTTTTCTACCTCAACGATCAGACAGTTACAGTTCAAAAATATTAATATCGGCCAGTAGGTCATTTTATACGGTGGCCCACAAGTCTCACGGCAAAACAAAAACTCACGGCAAAACAAACTAAACTCACGGCAAAACAAACTAAACTCACGGCAAAAGGCAATAAATTCACGGCAAAATAAACTTAACTCTTCTCCCCAAGCCCCCCCAAAACCCACAAGGAACGCCTGGCTACGCAGGCTATATGTCAAGGGTCACGTGAATTGACATTAGGCTAATTGACAGTAAGCTAATTTATTCGCAATGCGATTACCATCGACTCAGCCGAGCGAAAATCTTTAAACGTTTTACGTTTTTACCCACTAAGGTAAGTATCCCTTGTTGGAAATATTTATGACTATATAGTGATACAAATGTCAGTTTATAAAGTGAGGTCAGTAGCATCGTCAAACTGATTATAACCGAAACCATAGTTATATTACTATGCTGAGACTATAAAGTGCACGCCATATGTCTGATCTTTAAGAACAATTACCAGCCATTTACGACGCTTAAAAGTAGTTGTTATCAACTATCTAGTTATAAAAAAGGCTAAGAATTCAATCGGGCATGTATCAAACGAAGACGCGTAGAGATATATGTTGTTGTTCTCGAAGTTCTCCAGTAATATCCACTATTTTGTACGAGATATCAGCAAAATAAGCTGCAATAAGACAAATCAGGTTTTATTTAATTATGGCGTGCATTCTAGGCTAGCTAGTTCTTTGATTTATCATTTATTTACCATGAATTCGTGAAAAATACGCAATACATTACTTGACTTGAGAAAGTATTGATACTCAAAGTGGTCTTGTCCTTAGTAGAAAGTACAAGTTACCTCACTGGAGAATGCACTGTGGCAAATCTGTCTGGCTAAAACGATTTATACAATGTCACACAATCATTGATAACGCCATATATTTATTTATATATCAATATTGATCGGTATGGCATGATACCCAAGTCGATTTTTTCATTTCAAAACATTTATGTTGTTAGAAATCTAAATCTCAAGTGAACAAAATGGACAGGAAAGTTCAAGTTGAAGAATTTTTTTGCGATAATGAGGGTAGGTTCTTGTTGTGTAGAAGCTAATTCTTCTTGTCATTGCCCTCATGTCCTTGTCCTTGTCTACGTCTTTTTCATATTCATTCCTTTCTTTGCTTCCTTTATCCTTCCTTTTTTTTCTTAAGTTGACTCTCTTGTATTTATTTTAGTTTAAACTTACGATATTTACCACCCATTCGCTAGAATCGAGCGGCGAAAAGGCAAACCTCGATCAGGAAAATGCAGCAATCGAACACGAGTTTTCGAGTCCCTGGGACGACAATGACCTCATTCTTGTTGTCGAGGACCAGAAACTCCACGTTCATCGCTCCATCCTCAAGATGACGTCACCAGTGTTCAAAGCCATGCTTTCATCCAACTTCAAAGGAAAAGATGCCAATGAAATAACCTTGCCAGGGAAGAAAGTTAACGAGTTTGTTGACTTCTTGCGACAGATTTATCCCCTGCTTGATGGCGAAATAACACGTAAGTCTCTTGTTTTACCATAATAACGTTAAGTTAGAATTGCGCCGTTTTCTGATTGGCTCCCAACTATCAAAGATGAGTGAAACCTTCAAACAACTTAACTTTAGGCAAAGATTTTTTGTTCTTGGGAGATTTGACAGCGAATTTTATTTTTCTTTCGTTGAAAGTGAAGAACATCAAGTACATCTACAGACTTGCAGATGAATACCAGATGGCAAAAGTGATGAAGGACTGCAGAATGTTCTTGTTTTCAGTAACAAAGACAAAAGAGAATACCATAGAAATGTTGATGTTAGCACAAGACATAAAGGCAGAGGAGGCTCGTCAGCAGTGTTATGATGTACTGAAGAAGATGACTTTGACTGAGTTGGAGAGTCTGGAGGGTTTTTCCGAATTAGATAGACAAAGCATGCAGGTGTTAGTTCTACCAAGGGTCAAGCGACTTCAAGAATGCATGAAACGAATTCTTCCCGAGTTTTTAGGCTCATTGGATGCATTGGTGTATTTATGGTGCCACGATGAAAACAAGTACAAAATGCACGGTGCTCCAAGCACGTGTCCAAAACATCGCATATATTCATCCGGGTCATCTCGCAACATTAATCCTAACCTATATAAACTATATGAAAGAATAAAATGCAACACTTGCAAGGGAATGTTCAGCCAAATGGCAATGAACGCAAAAGGCTATATATCTCCATCTAAAACGTATCTTAGTGAAAACATCGTGAGTATTCTGGAAGAAATCGTGGATCTCACCAAATAACGTTATTAATTAAGCACGTACACGTTAAGAGATCTTAGGCCTAGGGCAAACATCAAATTTTTCATGCACCGAACTCATTAAAAACAATGGATATCAGGTGATAATGAGGCGGCATTCTTTGATGTAATTAAGTTCGGTGCATGGAAAGTTCGACGTTTGCCCTAGGCCTAAGAGGCATAATAGATACGACCGCTATTGCTGCTGCAGTCTACATAATTAATACGTGTATTTTCTTTTTTTAAAGCTGTTATTATTACTTCTGTAGTCAATTTACAACGTAGTCGTTTTTATTAGTTGCAAAATCAATGCAAGATAGGGGCGGATCTAGGAATCTTAGATTTTTAGAAAACATGGCTGCCACTAATATGCAAAAATTTAAAACTGTTTTTTGACTTTTTAAATCTTAATGAGGGTAACATTAAAGCAATTAAAACCAAAATTTTTTCACATCCTTACTTTAAAATGTCTCGTATTACGAGCCTTTCTTTTTCAAACTTTGGTTGAATTTGCTTTTTTCTTGTTCCGTTAGTCACGTTGTGCGATGAAACTAAATCTAACAATTTTTAAAACATCAAATGTTCGCGATGCAAGATTTCAGTTCAACCCAAGATATTTTAGCACTAATGCAATTCATTAGAAGAGTTAAGAAGAAGGCTTTAACTTTATCTCAGAATATTTCAGTGAGAGATCGCTTCTAAAGTCAGACCATGCGATTCCTTGGTTGTCATTAACCCGACCAAGATATTTACCATTGAGATTTGATTCGTGGCATGAATTATACCACCACGCACCCTTCCACTGGTGAGCACAATTACCATTAACATGGTCTAGATCGTTTTCATTATCTTTGGTAGTGAAAGCCATACTATTATGGTAACTTAAGGAGTCACCGGCCGTACCAGAATACGAGGTGACACTCAACCTGTACTTTGAACCTTCAGAACCAACACTAAAACTACCATATTTGGCATATACTTTCACTCCGTCCCAGTCTTCCAGTTCGACGYGTAACATCGACGCTGTTCGTGACGTCAGTCGGTGAATCTTGTCATTACCCAGCCAAAACTCGCCATGCAGGTTTCCAAAACCTGTTTTGTATTYATCCCAGGTACGATAAAAGTCTACTGATCCATCTTGTCTTCTCTGGAACACAGTCCACCCCCCTCCGTCTGTTGTCATGTCACAGTAGACTTGGAAAGGACCAGTACTGTCAGGATAAATTGTGTAGACACCATTCTGTCTTACTCCTGATTTATAGATCTCTGAACAATCTGCAGCTAAAATATAAATGACCAAAATTGTTAGTGTTGATGAAAAATTATTTACCAGCTTACCAAGTTGAACCGGTTACAAATCGGCATTCTTTGTACTTGTCGTTCGGCTTTGGAAAAGGTCAAAAATCCATCCAATTTAAACGCAAGATTCATAAGATTTACCAGGTAACGAACAAATCACGCGATACCTTTTTGGTTCAAATTACATTTTTATTAATCTGATGAGTCCAAAGGTGTTCCATACTTACCTCTTATCACAGTGACTTGTGTAGCAGCTTCTACACTACTCACACCAGCACTTGTAGCATTACAGATATACACCCCAGAATCTTCTATCTCTGCACGTCTGATGGTCAGCGTTCCTCCTCTCACCTCTGACCTCCTTCCTGGTGGTAGAGTAGCGTTTAGCTTTCTCCATGATATCCTTGGTGCTGGATCACTTCTCGCTGTGCAATTCAACGAGAATGATTCGCCAACAGTAGTACGGAAAGACGTCGGTGGCTTTTTTACAAAAGTAGGAAGTTTCACTATGATTAATTGTACTGTCCTAGATGTTGAGCCGAGAACATTTTCAGCTTGACAAATGTATGTGTCCGAGTCATTTCTCCTTACTTTCAACAATGACAACTTTCCACCATTAGTTATTGTTCGAGCTTTCGGCAATGGTTTTGAAGCCCTTGACCATGAGATGTTAGGACTAGGGAAACCAGTCACCAGACATTCTGGTAGAGTGACGTTGTTTCCTTCCTTTTCAAAAATCTGGTCACCGTGGATCAAAATTCCTGGACGAACTGAAAGGTGAGCGATATATAGTAAATAAACTTTAAATCTTTTTTTTTTTTCTTTTTTTTTTTGTAGGACTGAATGGGAGTAGACTATGAAGAGGCTGTTGGGGAAAGGGGACGGGAGCGGAGAAGGATATAAAAAGGGGAGCTCTCGCTTTATGGGGTCCCTCCCGAGAGCCTGCTCACAGGTCAAAATGCTAGAAACTTTTGGATATGAACCGCGGCTAAATAAAGGCTGCCTAACTTAAGTAAACATCGACCATTTAACTGTTAAATAGGAAGAGCCTGGAACAACGTTCTTTCACTACCGTTAATAATGAAAGTTTACCATTCCATACGAATATAAAATCGTGTAGTCCCAGTATAGGAAGTGAAACATGCAATCAATTGGGACGAAAGTTCTGTTTTCTTCGCCAGTCACAAAATTTGTATGTTTCAAGTTTTATAAAATGTATATGTTTATATTGTGACAAATAAACTAAACTAAACTACACTACACTACACTTACATTGTACAGTGATGCGTACAGTCTGTTGTGCCGTGCCAAGTAGGTTTCTAGCATGACATTTGTACGATCCCGTGTCACTGGGAGTCACGTTAGGAATCACTAGCTTATCATCACCAGTCAGCTGGGAACTGGTACCTACTTTATTCCAACCAATCACGGGCTTGGGATTACCACTGGCCCAGCATTTTAAGATTGCCGTCTGACCTTCGTTAACAACCAATGAGGAAGGAAAAATGATAACGTCAGGTGACGTTATTGATCGACCTGGGTCCCCTTTAGATCCCCGCATGCCTCGCGGCCCTTGAACTCCTCTGTTGCCTTTCTCTCCCTTTGGACCAAGTGGACCCATAATGCCTTGCTTTCCAAAGCGACCTGGCATTCCCATATCTCCTTTCGGTCCTCTCTTTCCTCTACGACCCCGATGACCAGGCCTTCCAGGTGGACCGGGAGGGCCTGCACGACAATGTTTATCAGTCATCGTAACAGCACAAAAGCGTAATGCAAACCTTTGGATTCTTTCTAGCTCTCTCACTATCTTTGAAGACGAAACGTTTACATTGATGGTTTGATGTCGACGAATTCTACTTGTTTCCTGTCCTTCTTCTATGATCGTTATTTTAAACCAAAAAAAATACGTAAAAAAACATTATAAATAGGAAAGCGAAAGCAGAACGTAGCAAAATATATTGACGATGGAGCAGTGTTTTTAGTAACATATACAGTTTGAGTGGTCGTGTTGTATCCGAATATCGGATACAACACGGAAACGAATACTGTAGATTACTTATCAAACGTCTAGGTTAGTTCCTTTGTGTTTCACTAAAATTTTCAAGATAAAAGTGAATCTGGCCAAGAAAATCCATCTTAAAGTTTATACAAATGAACAGGATTCTGTATCTGATTTACAAAACTCTTCACGGTCGTGATTTCTGTTGTGTTTTCCTCATGAATTATTAATGCATTTGATAATATGCGTTGGAAACGATACGGCAAATAAGTTGGTAGCTGTTCTGTAGTCGTACCGTATGTTACCGTAACAGTAACTACGCGTTGTGATTGGGTGGATTAGTAGACGACAACGAGAAGCCATTTCATCTACGTGATGTAAATCAGTACGGTATGTTTTAAAACAGCTTTACTTTATAAAGTAAGATAAGGTAAGATTTAAAAGGTTWAATTAAGTAATATAATATCTCTAGCTAAAAAGTTGAGAAACTTCATCAGAATGGCACAATTATATACACGAGAGTCGCTTAGGCATTAGATACGCTTTACCATCGATGAGGGAAAGCCATCACTAAGTGATCAATCGTATTTATTGGAAGTATGAACGAATGCAGTCTCACCATTTTGAGCGTTGCTTGTCGTGCTCTCGACGTGTTGTCGTCTCTTGGTCTGCACTGTAGATTCAAGTTCTCGTATTCTGCTCACATGGTTCTTCAAGAGTAACTCAACTCTGATAAATTCCCCCAAACACAACAGCACAACAATAAATGATACTATCATGCTTGATGACGGCCATGAGCTACGCTTGGTACCCGCCATCTCAGTTGGACTAGAATCTTGACCTTTGAAAGCAAGTCACACAAAATGAGCTAAATATGCTAAAACGCATCCCCGCAATCGTTCCATGTTTATTATGATTGGATCAGTCAGGTTGATTAACGTAAAGAAAGGAAAGGAAGTTGAGGTCACTCATGTAGATGTGACGTAAGATAAGGTAAGGTTAGATTTAAAAAAAGGCAAGGCAAGGCAAGGCAAGGCAAGGCAAGGCAAGGCAAGGCAAGGCAAGGCAAGGCAAGGCAAGGCAA
>NW_022261389.1:13094-33878 GCF_009602425.1 Actinia tenebrosa
GCTAATGATGTTACTTGTGGTGTTGATGAAAGTACATTACACGTTATTGATACAACTATTGGCACAAATGAATGTACATTTTCTGTTAATGAACAGCAAAAGGTGTAATGAACTCCCATCTTGTAATCTCTACTCCAGGGAGCGTCCTGAAAAAAGTCTCGGGGACAATAGGAGAATTGAGGCGTTTCAGACAACTTGTACCACGAGAAACCCTTATTACAATGAATGACTCCCTTGTGTTGCCGTATTTCGATTACTGTAGTACAGTATAGGAGATCTGTGAAAAGACTTTCTCTGACCAGCTTCAAACCAGCTAGAGTAATTACTTTCTCAACTTATGAGAAGTCTTCTGCCAAGATATTACATAGATAATTAAATTGGGAAAATTTAGAAAGAAGAAGATTTACAGTCAAACTGCCTCAAGCGTGAACACGTAGAGATCATTAATGACTTTATTTTTGGATTCTTGATTTCATTATTCGATTCGAAGATTCATTATTGAAAACGAATCTTCAATATTCAAAGAACAATAATAATTTGAAAATTCGCCTAACTTGGCTTGTAAGCTGTTGTTTATAGCGCAAACAGAAGGTAAGTCATTAATATTACATATTCCTTGCACAAAAAGTTGTTTTTGCATTTCAGTTGCATATATGCTTGGCTTTTGTATATGCCAGGCTTTGAAAATTCGTTTTCAATAATGAATGTTCAAATCGAATAATGAAATCAAGAATCCAAAAATAAAGTTATTAATGACCTCTACGTGTTCACGCTTGAAGTGTTTTGACTGTAAGCAAAGAGCCACATTAATATTAATTAACATTAATATTGTCGCACTATAAACCTGAAGACATTAATCAGTTTACTTGAACGTCTTATTAATATTGAGATTATTACCGGTTTCTGTGGCTACAATCCATAATGTAACCCATTTTCTTTTTTTTTCAGTTTTTCTCGTCATCAAATATTTCTGGAAATCCTTAAAACTACGTCAGAGGACACTAAATAGCTACTAACTACTTGGGCTGAATTAACGCAGGGAATATGAACAAACAAGGAGTATTTATTTCTCTTGTTTTTGCTGTCTGTTTTGTTGTTGGAATCCTCATAAATTCGCTTGGTTATGAAAAAATTCATTCAATGGTCCAGAAGAAAATGAAAGAGAATTTCGAAAAAGTATTTGGTGAATATTTGCATAGAAATCCGACGAACTTTTCTGATGGATTAAAAATTGATGATAATATAACAACCCCTTTCAATACTACTCAAGCAGAATTTGACATTATCCACGAAGTACTTCGAACTTTACGAGGCAGATTTGATGACAGCCATCTACGGCAGGAATCAGCGAAAGTAAATTCGACAAAATTGGTCATGATGTACACTCCGTTTTTTAATGACTTAAATTGGCTTGTAAAAGAAGAAGGCTATAACACAATTGATGGTACAAAGTGCCCCTATTACCAGTGCGAGTTTACAACGGATAAAAAAGATTTTATTCGAAGCGATGCTGTTATATTCCATGCTCGAGACATGACAGGCTTAGAAGAGCTAAGAAACCTTCAAAAAACTAGACCCACCCATCAACGATGGATCTACTTTATAATGGAAAGCCCTATTTTTACGCCGGATCCCTCGCCCTATAATGGAATGTTTAACTGGACTTTGACTTATAGGCCCGATTCAGATTTAAGGTTTCCATATGGAAACTACTTCCCACGACACACACCTTGGAAAGAACAAGAGTCTTTAAAGAAAATTATTGCAAGTAAAACCAAGCTTGTTTTCTGGGCTTCATCGCATTGTGGACTTCTTCGTGACAAATACGTTGGTAAACTTAGGAAATTTATAAATGTAGA
This sequence comes from Actinia tenebrosa, assembly GCF_009602425.1. The sequence goes on from NW_022261389.1 coordinate 14,954, forward strand.
TATCTTTGGAGCTTGTGGGGCATTGTTGGGTGGTGGTGCAGGGTCGTGTGCGCGATTTTCAAAGGATTGTACAGAAAAACTTCAACAGTACAAGTTCGCCCTTGCATTTGAAAACTATATGTGTGAAGACTACATCACAGAAAAATACTGGTGGAGATTATTGATAGGTGTGGTTCCTGTTGTTATGGGTGGATCCAAGTACGACAGTAAAGTAGCAGTCCCAGGGTCTTATATCAACGCGGCTGACTTTCCAACCACTCAAGCACTAGCGAACTATCTTCTTTACTTGAACAAGAATAACACAGCCTACATGGAGTTCTTTGAATGGAAAAAGAAATATGTTGTTCGGGATACCCTGAAGTATTTCAAGTGCGCCTTGTGTGCAAAACTGAATTTGGATCACAAACCCAAAATGTACGAACGACTCGACGAGACGTGGAGCAAGACTAAACATTGTGGTAAAACGGATAAGATATTTAATGATATTATTAATCGATCTTGACTCGATAGGATATTAATAGTTCTTTTGCGAACTCGATTGATTGACCACGAAACAATGGCTTGGAGCTAGTCGAACTTCAGTGGACTTTATGTGCTCATACATTAGTTTATTTTACTGCGTTTATCAAGTGCTACCATTGTTACGTGGTCACTGATCAAACGAATTCAGGAATTCTTGGCTAAATTGTGATTTTGCCATCGTAAAAGTCATTTCCTAGCACGATAAGCACAGTAATAATAATCCAAAAATATTAAAACTCGAATAATTTCAAAACTGAAAAATGAAAATCTCTGAAACTTTCTGACCTTGAAGACTACCATAGTATGTTTCAGATAGTGAACGCCGTTTCTCTGGATCTGGTCAGATTACGCCAAAAAAATTTAAAAAGATAATCACATGACGTCACTGTGCCTTCAGGGCGTGTCCGATGGTCACGAAATACACACGATTTAAAACTTCCATCTATACCTGCAACTAGTATAAACTCATATTTGGCCAAGGTATATTTGGTACAGCGCAGTTTGCAATACAAGTAGAGGAGTCGTGCTTCAAAATTATTGTATCGAGTCACCTTAACCCGTGGAAAAATAGTACACACGATTGATGGGTTGCAAGAATTCCGAAGAGAGTCAAAAGACAAAAACATGGAGTCCATTGAGGTGCTGTTAACAATGGATGCTAATGAGAAATCTTTTGTTAAATAGCACCAACATGGCCGCGATGACGTAACGTGCAATCGAAGAATAGTAGACTCTAAAGTCATTATTTTCTTTTGTTCTTTATCAACTGGTACTAACTAAATAGTCATTTTTCTTTCACGGGTTGAATAAATTACTCAATCTTTTCACGGGTCACTATTGATCTATTATAATAAGCTCCCGAAAAGGTGCTGCCGGAAAATGAACCAATGAACTGCGTGTTACGATTACTGCGCACGTGCAAACGTACGCGCACGTAAACTTGGTTTGAATTGATGTGTAAGCATACCTATCTGGCATGACTGACAACGTCTTCTCGACAAAACTAAAATTGTAAGTCTTAAATTCATATTTCTATAGAACTACGTGGTTTGAAACCTTTATTTGGAAATGTATATTCAATTACTTACTTTACCAGTTTAACTTTATTATTTTAAGAGAAATATTTGGTTTCCAACTTGTATGGAATCTATCACCTTCACTTTGAATTTATTTTTGCATTGTGTTCTTTCCATGAGTACTTGAGGTTAAAAAAAAATTATTATATTTAGCGGCATTCATTCCTATAGTCAATATTTTATAACCGGAGTAAAAGTTTCATGGTCTTCGTATTCATAACAAGTGGATTCAGGTTAGTGAAGACGTGAATCTTTATTTTAGGGCCAATTATTTCTCGTTTGGTAAAATAATATTGATTAGCGAAAGAATATAAAAGAAGGAGAAAGATGAGGAGAAGAAAAGGAAGAAAGAAGATTGAAAGAGCTAGGAAAGAGAAGTCGTGCTCAGATACGATAACTAACAAACAAACCGTATAATATCAAACTTATATTGTCCTTCGCGCGGGTTCCCTGTGGTTTTAAACGTTTTGGGCTTCCTTTGTCAAAGGCCAGGGCTCCAAGCTAAATTCAATATGGCGGACAATTGCAAGTGTTTCTTCGCTATAATATCTGGAAGTTTTGATTCATATTTACAACATTTTAAAGCTTTAAATGGCTGAAAAACTACCGAAAAGAAATGTATGTTCATTCCCAAAAGAGGTAAGCTTACTAAATATGGATAAAGAGTAAAAGGCGGCGAACAACAACTATTTTTATTCCTAGGAAAAGTGAGTTTGACTGACTGTGTTGACTTTGTAACGAGGAATAATTCAAGGTAAATAACTTGATATTAATGCAGTCGATAATCTAGTTATGAACTTCATTACGTATTGCTAAATGTTTGTCTGTCTGTCCCATTAATGTGAAGTGCTCAGTGCCTTCATGTGCACAAAACGTGTCCTCACAATTATATAAAACACTAAAAACGTAATGCTAAAACATAAAATTGTCCAAAATAATATGAATATTTTACAAATGATCATTGATAAATTTTCATTTACATCAGAAAATATCTGTTAACATTTGGTCAGCTACGATTTCAAGCTCACGCCCCATCATGTGAGCCCATACAAGTATGTTTCAAAAACACGGTTTTTTGATCTTTTCTCAAAATAATGACTATCTAGGCAAAAAGCAAAAGTGGATTCAGTTAATTCAACTATTCAAGGACTGTATTATATGGTTTAGATTGAATTTTATTTAAAAAAACCACCGTACTTTTTGAGTTGAATGTACGCTATTGGACGTATTTTACAAGAGAAAATGCATGACATAACCGGGGTCAAGCTAGAAAATCGTCTCTCCTTGATATAAAACAGAACCTGTCAAAAAAACAGAAGTGGATTTGAAAACCCCGGGCTTTCCTGAACATTTTGGTATATAATTCATAGGAATTTGTTAAAATTCAGAACCGTATTTTTGCTGATTTTATAAGCTCATACTATCTGTTGGCTATACATTCGCCTCTTATGGTTTCTTAGGTTTCGTAGCCTCGAAAACACGCTAACTACTAGTTAGCGAAAGAACAGAAGATTTACGGGTCATTTAGGATTTTTTGTCACACAGTTTACTTGTGCTATATAACTTTACTTTTAAGAACAACCTTTTGCTTTGGAAAGAGAGGAAAAAGACCGGGAAAGAGCAAATATTCCAAATGTATGGGCAATTTTTTCCAATGATGTTAGACACTTTTCAGTCATGTATATTAACGCTGACCTCTTGCTATCAGTCCTATCGCGATCCGATCTTTTACCTTCAACACTTATCGCAAGGCCTATGGACACATTACCGAAATGTCATTGTTATCTGTCCAGTCCTGGTCCAGTCTAAATGATATACATCCCTCCAACAATAACATCTACACCACACAGCACCTTTAATTTGAGCTATTTCAATACTTATTTTGTAGGAAAACCGATAAAATGACAAAGGAATCTACAATAACAAATATCCGATTGGAAAATTATAGAGGCGACATTTTTAGCTTTACAAAAGCGAAAATTACAGGAAAAACCTTAAAAAACGATTGCGTTGGACTATCTGTGTTTATTTATTTATTTATTTTAAAACAATGATATTCTTATTAAGAAAAAATAAATAAAATTTCTATCGATTTTAGGGTTAAAATACCTTATTCCCCGAACAGGAATTACTAGAATTTTTCATAATTGCAAAATTTAGGTGGATGATATGTAGAATATTTATTGAAAACAATAATATTTGTTTTCAAAAAGATACGGTTGCCTCAAAATTTCTCTTTTTATACTCACGAAAAATACACAATCATAAACTACATTTGTATTTGGGGACGTGCGAAGACTAATTGATTTTTATTTTCTACGAACATGAAGTTTAAAATTTTCTAAAAAAAATGAGGAAATTAATGATAGATATTTACAGTTTCCCTTGAGCAAATTTTGGTTAGAAAACAGACTTTGTATTTTATGTATTTGTATTTTTGGTGTTTTTAGAGCCGGTTCATGATCAATTCGTAATCCTCATTAATATTGAAACAACTGATTTAGATGTTCAAATCTGATTTAGAAGCTATTATATGTATTAATTGACTAATCATCGTCGATTCTAGCTTTGTGTTGCTTAGAAAATTCCATTCAAAATACTATTCTTTTAAACTGATTTGATACGCCTCTAAACAGAGATTTGTATGTCATGTTCAAGATAAAATGTTTTAAGTCAGAACTTGTCGATAAAGCTTGAAAATACGCTCTAAAAAGCCCATTTTCTGAGATCTGGAGTTAACGATGTCGGTTCTTGGAGAAAAAATGGAAAACATTGAATAATTATGGAAGGAAATTAAGGCAGATTTTATTTCTTTTTGCTTTGCATTGTATTTGTTGATAACTGTTTGGATCAAATGGGTATTCAATGTCCGGACGTTTAATTTCAATTAGGCAGGAGTTTTCGTGTCTTTTTTTTATGGTATATTTTACCGATTTGATTTTATGCAAAAAGTAAAGTCGTTCGGCGTGTTTCAAGGCTCTAACAAGCTAGATAATACTGTACATATTATCACCTAAAAAAAACCTGGTCTTGTGGTTTAACGACACTCCTTACTATCAAACCAAAGTTCCGAGCTGATAAACACTTTATTAGACTAACGAATGGACTTTGTTTGTTAATTCAAACGACAAACACAAATTACTTTAAAAAATCCCAAACATTTTATATGTTATAGAGTTCGACATTCCCACGGGGAAAAAACGCTTTTTCCATTCTCTTAACTCTATTTTTTGTCAATATTTACAAAGCATATACTCAAATATAAACATTGAAAAGTGCGAAATGTTTAAATGAAGTATGTAACGACTTTAAATTCAATAAATACAGACTTTCAAATAATCAGATTTACTCGTTAGGTCTTCACTCACGAGTTTACATAATTTTCTAAGTAAATAATGCATTTTTTTGGATAAAATCAGGGAATGTGTCTTCAAGACGGCTTGATTGTATTTGGTGTTACGCTATTGCAAAGTTTTTATAAGATTTTTATCAATTTGTAAGCAAGTGTGCTTTACTTCCCTCTGGCAAGCTGGACGTATAAACTGAGCACTCTTTAGCGCGTATGACCTAAACACCTAACTCTATTTTTTTAGCATTTGAAAAACAAATTCTTTTTCACGTCTCTGTGGGATATATAGATTTTATATATATATATCCAAAACTCGTAAAATCTATTAATTTCATACCTATGTTTTCGAGGTATATTTGATTTCATCTCGCATTATTCTATTTTTTCTTTTCCTTTTTTCCTTTTTCCTCATTTGTTTGGTTTGGTTTGTACGTCTCGTGGGACTGACTGTCACAGAGATTCATGAGTCTGTTTGGTTTAAGCAAATTTTTATTCGCTTTAACAGAAGCCAAGCACTTGATATTCATTTAGCCAGCTAGTTAGCTTAAGTGTATTTCATGTTTCACTAAATATGAGTGCAAAGCTCACTCACTGCGCGGTCTGAAAACGGTTCCGTTTGGCTACAACTTTGATATGGAACGAGCACTTTATTCACCATCAACCGACGGCAAATCCGTGAAGTCATCACTCTTTTTTATGGTCGTTTTACACCTTAAGTCTTAATTACGTAAAGCATGATGGATTGCATTGACATTCACAATATAAAGCGCTTTACATCTTATAATTGTCATTTAAAAAACGTTTTTCAACAAGGTTCTTGAATTGAGAAAGAAAATTCAGGGCAAAAAGAAAGAAAAAAAAAAATTAAAATTCGAGCTCGGAACTCCATTTTTGACTGACAACCGCGTTCGATATTCAGCAAGTTTATTTGTTGTAATTGGGGTAAATACGCAAACAGAGGTCGTCTGTTTTCCTTGTTGTCCAGAAGTGATAATGACAGACACGCGACCCCCTATTCTCTTCAGATCTGCTAATTGCTTTTCCTAAAAACAATGAATAGAAAATAAACGTTCTAATTGAAGAGTGAAAAACGTAAAAATAATTCCCAACGTTTTAAATCATTAGCTAAAACGTTGTCCAAACAACGGAACCGTTGGATTTGTCCTGTTGTGTTCGTGACGTGTTGGTACGGTAGTGCTGTGAAGTGTGGAAGAGAGAGGGCTCGATTTTCGTTAAATCCAGCTGGCGCTAATAGAAGATCAGTTATATACACAATGCAGCTTATATACACCAATAATTCCTGTTTTGCTATTAGCAGGTGCGCCATAAAGAAGCCATTAAAACACTGACAACGATTCCTCATTCATTCTTTGTGTTTTTTTGCTATCCGTTTACACGTGTGGGGAAAAATACTCCCACGGGATTGGTCAACCCGCGCACGCATGTCACAATAACTCGACTCCTGATTGGCTGAGACGCTTTGGAGAAATCTTTTGCTTTTTCGGCTTATTTTCAAAGGCGCGAAAACATTTGGGGAGTCAGCCGGCTGGTAGATTATCGAGTCATAGACCAATCCCTGTAGCCAGGCGATTAGAATTTCAAGATAGTCGAAATAAACTCTAAGTATATCGCTACGGAAATGCTATCTTTCTTCCTCGGAGTACATTGCGTGATTTAGAGAGTTCAGTCCGTTCAACACCGATAGCGAGCCATTCTTTACTTCTTTTGAGCCCGTGCATCTTTATCATGAAATCAAAACTCGTTTCTTTAAAGTCAGTAAGAAGTTAAGTGTCGTTGTTTCGACTGCAGTCTGTCAGTACCTTCACAAATCACGAACGAAAACCATCCTAAAATCCTAAAAATATTCATTACTCTCTTAGTTTTTCTTCTTCTCTGCATCTTCCGGGGTAATAAAGTCATTGTTTTGGAAAAGACATATTCTCTAGAAAAAGAGACGGGACATTTCACACGTTCAAATCAAAGACAGGTACAAACTTTGGCGAATCGGACCATTTTTAAAAAGTAACTTTGACAATACAAAATTGACCAATCAGAGTCGGGATTCTAAATAAGGCTTTGTGGTATAGCATTGGATGCACTAATAAAGACACACACACACACATCGAAATAGACTTGAGGAAGGTTTCAAGAGGGGCTGCAGAAAGCTCACTTCACTGGAATCATTTAACTCTAGTAGAACGATGAATAGCGATTCGGAGTACTCCTCTATTGACGAAAAAGCAGACAAGAAATCAAATGGTAACTATGAAATCTAATCTTATTTTACGAAATAATAATAATGCAGTAATAATAATAATATTATAATAATTGCTAGTTTTTGAAAAAAACTTCTTGAAAATGTACCTCAAAACTGTACCAACTTGACATAATCGGTCAATATATATATATGTATATAGGTCGACTTTTGGACATTCCATGTAAAGTATGTGGTGATCGTTCGTCGGGGAAGCATTATGGCATATATGCCTGCGATGGGTGCAGTGGATTCTTCAAGAGAAGTATTAGACGAAACCGTAGCTATACCTGTCGCGCAACCAACGGCAAAGGTAGCTGCCCAGTGGATAAGATTCACCGGAATCAATGTCGCTCCTGTCGTCTGAAGAAATGCTTTGACGTGAACATGAACAAGGATGGTATGTAAACTATATTATCAAGTTATTGCTAGCAATTTTGACAATAACATCCTGTGCTGCCTTGAAATTCCAAGCTTGTTGACTTTATTAGCTAAACGTTAACTGAAATCACTAGCCTCTTTTTAAACACTTTGAACAACATTAACTTCTTAGCGGAGTTCCAAAATCGAGTTCTATCAAAAAAAAAAAAAAAAAGTTGAAATAAAAAAAACCGACATTGCAAGAAAAATTTGGGCAAAATAATAAAGTTTTTTTGTTTTTGTCGTTGGTATCCCTGTGGGGATGAGATTCCTTTCGTTGCTTAGTATTCTTTTATGTATTTAATCTCCCTCCAATTTGCCGGGAAGAATAAACACGGCTGAGATATTTAGAAGCCGGCAGGGCTCTCTTATTTCTTATTTAAACTACTGTTTGAATGGCACCCGAGGCATTTATGAGATATTAGAAGCTGATGCAGTTACTCACACTATTATCTATTCGTGTTCTTAGTGAAGACACAATGGGGCCCGATTGAAGATTTTCTGGGCATTTCTGTGGAAAATCCCCTAGAATATCATCTATCTATACGTGTGCCATTGGCATGAATTCGTGAATGATCCTTGCTTTCTTGATATATTTACGACCATAAACTAATTTGCCGGCGAAATTGCTTTTGCTAAAACCCACGTTAACTATGTCAAAGATTAAAAAAACGTTGGAAAAGCGAGGGAAAAAGCAAATTAACTTTTAAGTCGTAGACAAATGATCCTAGGAGAAGTGCCTATTCTTTATAACTGAGTAAGAATAGATGCCTTCAGCATTGACATTTAGCCAGCAAATGACGTGGATTTCAAGATAGAAATTATCCGTAGTGAGTGATGACCTTGTATTTAATTTTTCAAGGAAGATTTTATATGCTTCTAGAATTCATTCCGAATAATTGAACCTTTTTTCCTCCTGAAGATTTATGGTGATAAATTATTGTGGGGGAAAAATGATTTGAATGGACTAAGTCAGCTCTCAACCAAAACAATTTCAATTCCATTTGGTTGACGATATCAATGTGCAAGTCATTTTGAGTCAGAAAATCTTGATTCAGTTGATTCTTTGAAATACTGATTGGAAGTAATCATAGATCCGTCACTAGATGGCTAAAAGCATTGGGATATGAAAGGTGAACACTGGTCTATCAGTGGGCTTTCGATAACACCAACGGAAATACCTTACTTCCAAAGCTTTCTTTCGTATAGTTTGTCGTGAAAATCACTTTATCTCGAGGTAACCTTACAAAAACAGAATCATTCTGACTCCTTTGATTTATTCAAAAAAAGCAACTAGCATTTTAAGTCTTGCTTGACTGAAAAGCTACAAGAATTACTTTTCTATATATAATATAATTTGCTTCTTGATATAATCTGTTAGAAAATGCGCTAATGGCGAAAAGATTGAGACACTTATTTGAACCCGCTAAACGGGGTAAAAACCAAAAATGGCTTATTATAAAAGATAAAAGAAAAAAAGTGCATTATTCAGAAGCTGTTGTCTTAAAAAGCATTGATTTTGAACTAAATTACCAAGGCATGTCAGAAAGACACTTTTAAAAGTCAAGAATGCTTAACCGGGGAGGGCGAAATGGAAGCCATTTGTCGAAAAAAAGGATGTCTAGGTTACTTACATCGATCTTCCATTTTAACGTTGGAAAGCACATTTCGATTTCCTTTTTTCTTTGTTTCTTTTTTCTAAAGGATTTGCTGGCTTCTATATTTCATTTTGTGGGTCCATTTAGAAATTTCCTTTACTTATTGAATAATTGTTCAACATTTTAGCCGATTTTGTGAGCGGATAGCCAAGGTGTGAAGAGGAATTCCTCGTTAAAATCTCTTCGTTTGTTTGTAGGTCTTAGAAGAGGAACTTCATTGAATAGCTTCATTAACCATTAATACCAGAAATGCTTTTAATGTTTTGGCTTAAAAGGCTAAGGAAATAACTATTTCAATGATTTTTTTACCTTAAACCTCAAAAACAATCAAGAATCGACGGGCGCTGGCCCTAGTAATCTTTGGTCTTTCCTATCTTCATGACAGAGTCTAGGCCCATTCTTTGCTGGTCTTTCGCACTTCACTATAAAGAAATAGTAAATTATTCAGGTCGAATCAACCTCAGGCATTCTTAGCCTTTCTTTGAAAATAGATTTCATATGGAAAGGTAATTTTTTTACAGTTAATTTATCAGCAAATGCTTCACGATACGAGGAAAAGCTGCCGATTCTAGGTGTAATTAACACCCTTTGCTTTATTCTCGGTAAAACCCACAAACAGCGTCTGAAAAAAACCTACAGTTATTTTTTAAAACCTCTGAAATTTCAAGCACTATTTTTTTTTTTCCACAAGGAAACCTTTTTTTGTCTTTTAACGATGCATGAAAAACTGCTTTTTCATACCAACGTTTTCCAATGACTTCGTCCCAAACTCACAAAAGGACTCACTCTCAAATGAACTGAATTTGGTTCGGCCCAGCGATCAAAGTTCAAATAATAATCAAACAAATAGATTAATCAAATTTTCGCGTTTTAAAAAATCATCAAAAACATACAAAATTTTTCTTAAAGTCTTATTTTTTAAAAATGTTTTATTGGCTTTTCAATAAGTATAAGTATTGATTGTTCAAACCGGGTTGGGCCCAGTTTCGCGTCAGAAACGTGTACATTAATTTAGACTCAAAAAGTATGAACACAGTGCGTCATCGCTTTTAAGAATAAAATAACTTATTTTGAACAAAATGTTATATGTATAATATATAGTCCTAAACTATGCTTTTATTTGAAATTCATGCAACTTTTGGAACTCGTTATTTGCAAAGTTATGGGGGAGTAAATGGACAAACGTCTGATGATAACCATTATGATAGAAATTAAAGTTAGTATTTTTGGTTTCGGAAGACATTCATTTTCACTTTTAAAAAGGTCGTTGAAGGAATCGTGTCCTAAGGACAGAATCAACTTTATGACCCAAAAATGAGTTCGTTAAGACATTTATATTTTATCATCAAACCGAACTCTAACAAAAAAAAAAATGCTTAAAATTATAAAATTCAAATTCTCGCTAAAGCCTCGATCGCAAAACATTGAACCAATGAAAAGTTAAAATTCTTAGTTTAAAATTCCTTCCCAAACCAATTCATTTTTCAAAAAAAAAAAAAAAAAAAAAAAAAAGAGGAACTATTGAGCTTTCTCATAAAAATACTCAATTTGAGAAAGGTTAGTTTAAAGTCAGGAAGCTCAATTCCACAATCAGTTCTCTCTAAAGCGATTCAACTTTTTAACTTTTTTTTACATTGTAGGTCAAGAGTTGTAGCTTTTAAGTGTACCGTGTTGTACGAAAAAATTTACAATCGTTTGACAACAAGAAGGGGAAAATTTTCCACAATTCTGTCTATGATAACCAATAAGTGTTACCAAATATATATTCGGTCTAACTTTTTTTAACAGTATTTAAACTGTTTTAGAAGAGAAATATATTCTTTACAACCGCCACTCCCCATACGGGGCTCTTCCGTGAGGTTCCCTCCACACGCACTACCACTACATTCTATATTTACAACATACAACGCTCGACTCACATGTTGCTTTTTACGGAGGGAGGAAACCGGAGATCCCGGAGAAAATCCTCGTGTGGCAATAGAGAGAACAACACAACAAACAAACTCAACTCACATATGATCCAGTCTGAGCCGGGGCTCGAATTATCCGGACCCTATTGATGAGAGGCGAGCGGTAAACCATTACGCCATCCATGCCACCCAATATGGCTCGAATTTACGTAAAAAAAAGCCTTCCTTACGTATATCTTCTCTCCGCGTTAATTATCATGTATCTAAGCTTACGGCACGCACAAAAATATAATAAAATATTTCTTTTATTCTCGTATCAATTCGTTTAAAGAAAAACAAACAATTCGACTAAAAAACGCTACAGCTTTCGACGTTAATCGAAATGTCGTTGAGCAATTCCTCAAGGCTTATTTTTGAACAATTTCTTGTCTTCTTGTAAACGTTCGTTAATTATTTTTTTATTCTTTTTTGTATTGTTTCACTGGCTATTATATTAAACATGAATTCAGATCTACGGAGATGTGTTTTGTCTCTGAAAATACCTGATTTCACTACCAAAAATATCTGTTTTCACCAATGAAGACACACACTCGTACATTATACAAATATAAGAATGCTCAGATAGACAAATGTACGCCAAAATAAAAGTATGTAGATAATTTTTTACATTCAAAGCTATCCCATAATTTCTTACACATATTTTTTCAACAAATCAGTAAAAAAAATTCCATCAAAGTCACGAAGTTATATATATATTTTTTCCAACGCGATTCAACTCGTTAAATTCGTCTATCTTGTTGTTCAGAAGCTGTGTGTGTGTGTACAGATATATGCCAGAAATTTTAGGATAGTTTGTGGCCTGATCACATAGCTTGCGCTAGTTAGCCATAGTTCTAGATATATTTTTAATAGTTTTAGATATATTTTTATTATTTCTCATAATTTCTTTACGTTTTTTCTTCGATAATATACATGAGCACAGGTGTATTTATCGAGCAGGACTCGGAGAGCTAGTTTATAATGCAGCATTAGTTACATTGTTACTTCATTGTTTACTTAACGCCAAATATCTCTGCCAAACATCTCTGCCAAATAGTCTAGATTTTAAAGATTGCTTTGAACTAAAGGTGTGAACTTAGTAAAACATTTCACCATTCATTCACCATTTATCTTTAGAAATCAAAAATATTTCCACCCCGTTTTCAGTTTCATTGTTGTTATACGATGGTATTTAGCGAATTCTATCATATTAGTTCAGTGATAACATTATCTTTTTTGTAAAAATTATCGACCTTATTGTTTCCTTACTCGAATACTTTTTCTCGTTTCAATCTTCCTAATTCCTTCAGTAATTTATATCTACTAAACCTGGTTTATATTCTTGTTCGTATCGTGTTTTCCAAACCTGTTTTATTTTTGTTGTATTTACTTATATTTCAATTTATATTTCTTTAATCTACGAGTATTTTGAACGTGATTCTTCATCTCGGGAAAAAAGAAAGAAGCATAAGTGGTATATATACGATTTTTTATTTCGAAGAGAATCAAATGGATATAAGATTTTTGACTTTGCAAATCTGTTTTTTTGCCGATTGACTTTGCTTCCTAAACGATTGAATAAATATAAAATTGAAAAAGCTTTAAACACTTCGGCTAGTCCTTCGCTGTTATCTACGGTCCGAAACTTTAGCAAATTAGCAAGTACTCTTTTTTACCGTCGTGTTTGTTCAAAACAGTCTTAAGTAGTTTTATCGCAATTTTCATATTTGGCTGTGAATATACCATATCCTTTGATTATATGTTGGATTGTAAACACATATTCACACTCTTCGGCCATTTACAAGAAAATACGAAGAAAATTGAAAAGAAACAATGGCTAAAAGCTGGTGATTGTAAGAGTAAGCCAAAAGTGTGAACAAATTAATAAATTAAGTTAGACAATTACTTTATAGATTGGTGTGTTTTGAGCACGCGCCGAAAACAGCACGGAACGAATTGAACACACGAAGAAAGAAAACTAAACGAACGACTATGATCAAAGAAAAACATAAACTCTTTAGGAAAATTCCATTCTTTTCTCGTCTGAAAACCACAATATATCATTTTATGATATAGATTAATCGTTTACCACAATGTTCAATAAAAATCAAACAAAAGTGTTTTGTCAACTCGGTCGAAAATAACCCACTAGTCTAAAACAAACAATTGTAGGTTAATAAAGCATCGCCAGAGATCGCCAGATAAGAACTCGTGAATAGTATTTTATTCGCGCCCTGGGGGTATACAAACACAATACTTAATGGTAGCTGGATTGGAAAGCACCTAAGAGGGGCGTTAGTTTCTTAAATTTACTGAACAATTACACAGTTCATACGACTGCAAAAGGTTTATTTGTAATGTAGTTTGGGAGGATCGTATATAGAAGCAAGGTCTCTTGTAGGTCGCTTACTGCAGCGGTGAGTGAAAATAAAGACACAAACGGCTGGGGAATAAAGAACTTAAAGGTGCTCTCTTCTTTTAACTTTATTATGAAATATTCATCTTGTTTCTTACCCCTAGCTGAGCTTTTGTAATGAAACTCTTTTCAAAAGGTATACTGAAAGCATACAAGGAGTATAGTATAATGACAAATAACACACATAGTTTTCTCCAAACGAAAAAGTAACTATTGAAATTAAAGGCGTTTATTAACTGGGTGAGAAGAACCGAGAAAATGGAGACGCTCTTCATCGTGAAGAAGCTAACTTATTTTCTTTTACTTCGTTTTGTTTTACGAAAGAATTTTAAAAAACGAGTAATCTTTTGTATTTGTCGAACGACGATTTCAACGCAGAATTCTCAATTCTTCACAACAAGAGCAAGTCAATATAGCTCTCAGATCCCTTCTCAATACAAGATGAAAAACTCACAAATACTGATAAACTACTTGAAGCCCTCGAAAGGAGAAAAAAGAAGCTTGCTTGTTCAATAGCGATTAAAATGTTAAAACCATAAAGTATTTAATGGTGGTGTTTGTGGTTTTTATCCGTTGTTAATTAAAGGTAAAGATGAAAAAATAGCGGTTCATAATTAGTTTAGGAAGATGTGGCGATAGAACATAGGCTTGAAGATGATTTGTATCTGTAAATGTACTTTCGCGCGCCCCAACCTTAGCAGTATTTAAAACTGGAGTCTTTTTACAGCAATTAACGGAATATCGTATCTATTTTTAGTTTATTTGAATAAGAAGTCTTGTCGTATCATAGGTATTAGTTTATGGCCTGTGGTTTCAAAAATTGAATGGTCCCAGCGAGACGTCGCAATAAAACTTTTTGATTCAAAGACATTGAATGGTTTCTCAAATCTCCTAATATCAATAACACTGGACAAATGTTTCAAAGCTCTTTTTCTTAGCATTATGAAATGAATAAGATAAAAGTTTCGGAGAATTACTTTCCCCTATAAACGGCGCTCTGTGATTAGAGCGTTTTCCGAAGTAGTTTCGGCAAGGGACTTTGAAGGATAAAGAAAGCTTAAACATTCTTGTGCTCGTTATATTTTGTGAATTCAAATCTTCATTCCTGTGAAATTCAATCAGAATTCGTTTAAGATAAATTCTTCTACCGAGTTAGGATAAAATGAATGACTTTCATTTCCAACAAACTTATTATCATTGATTTAAGACCAGGACATTTAAGACTGCTTTTTCTTCGTAGGCCACCTGATTTAAGACAAATAAAGCTCCGATTCGACTTGACCTTGGTTGGAAACCTCACTAACAACTGGCATGGCTTTTTTATTGTTCATTAAAAGTTACTCAGTGCTATGCAGACTATAAAGAAAACGTTTTTTTTTTAACTCCCACGAAGTTAAGAGCTCAAGTTCCCAAGAGCCAGTAACGGTTTCTTTTCTCTTTACGGCGTACATTATTTATTTCTAAATTTTTTTGCCAGTTTTGGCTCCGCATTTGCATTTTAGTGTTACTAGATTAAAGCTTCTTCTAACAAAAGTATTGATATTCATCAAACACCATTCTCAATTTTTTTGTATTTTCCTTTTCCAAGATTATTTTCAAAGGGTTCTGTTACTACGCAAAGAAAGTTTCAAGTGGCAATGCGTCCGTCGTACTACACATACTTAGAGCCAGGGAATAAATTCACATACGGTTCAAAATAGTTACTTAAACCATTAAGCCTTTAATTTCAAGCTTTTAGTAAAGCTAGCTTTGTTTTTGTACGCAACTAGGACTTTTATGCTTCGAGGGGGAAATTGTGGTTATATTTATTAATAGCATTAACACTGAAATTAAATCGATTTGGTTGAACTGAATAAGGCTTTATTACTACGTGTAAGCCATTACAATCATACCTTTCTTTACTACTGTTTATATCATTTAGTTATGGCTTGATTGACCTCGCAGCGGCACTGTTTTATTGTCTATTAATGAACCGAAATTACCGGGTTTTCAGTCTGCATGTCGCGTCGAGCTCTTAGGCAGCACAGGGAGCCCGACGCGGTATTTCGCATTAAAAAATGCTTCTTTTCCCAGGGTGTAATGGATTCCCATTTCAGACCGCGTTTCATTCCCTTGAGAATAAGATTCTTTGTTTAAGTTATGTCCACATTCATGTGTCTTGTCATGTGCAGCCATTTAACAAAGATATAATACTCTAGAGAATGACATTAAGTCTAAAATGGGAAAACACTACTCCCAATTAAGGTAAATAGGTCTTTGCAGAAGTTCTCGGGTGTAACTTGTTGGTCAATACCTGAAAAATACGTTCTAGCACTTAGTAACATTAATATTTTCTCGTGTTGTGTAGGATAAATTTTTTAGAAAATAAAAGGTTTTTTACTATCTTTATCTTACAGCTGTCCAGCATGAGCGCGGACCCAGAAGTTCAACTCTACGCAAACAAAAGATGCTCAAAGAAGCTCAAGATAGACTGGATCTAGTCAGCGTTACGCATGCGCCTCAGGGGCCGAATGGTTTCATGAACACGCTCCTAGCAGCCGAGCCTCATATGGAGGGATGTGCTGTTCCGTCAGGGGACTTTGATCTAGGACTGGAGTATAAACCAATCACGTTGCAGACTGATTTGTCAGTTTCAATGTATTATTCAAGTCCAGACACCGTCTGTGAAGCGGCTGCAAAGCTTTTGTTTATGTCCGTCAAATGGGCAAGAAATATTCCTTCGTTTATCAGTCTACCGTTCCGTGACCAGGTATAAAACATTATGAGTTCGTTTGCACGCTAGGTCATCGCCGCCATTTTGGCGGTATTTAAAGTGTATATCAAGGGGAAAAAAAATTTTCAAAATCACTTATATGTGAACAGTGTAGTAGTATGGTTGCAGTATTTTTGTATGTGGACCTCTCTTTTCAGAGGTATAGACATTTGAAATATCAATATGCAAATGAGATGACGTAAATTCAAGAAGGGGTTACATTTTGAAGCGTAGTTTAAAAAATTTCCTTGATATACACTTTAACAAAGTATTTCTTATTAGCTTCCAACATGGCCGCCATGTCACCACCGCCATGAGTGATGATAGAAAAGGCTTGAAAGGTTTCCTAGCTCAGAAAAAAACAAAAAACAAAAAAAAAACACAACAAACAATATGTTTTGAATTTGCGACTAGATCAAAATAATTAGCCGTTTCAAGGTTGGAACATTGGGTCAAGTTAGACTTGAAGTGCATTTTGGGACTGTTTTGGGGGACAAGATATCAATAGACGCCATCCTTGAAACATGTCCTCTTAAAAAACAATCCCACAATGCACTGCAATACTAACTCGACCCAACTTTCCTCAACCTTGAAACGGCTAATTATATTGAATTATGAGAAATTATTGCTTAAGGTTCCAGTTATTGTCAAGTGGGAAGCGATAGGACTTGTTCCCGGAAGTGCGTCACAAGTTATGTAGGAATGTAATTCATTTCCTGTTTTATCTACAGGTTACTTTACTAGAGGAAAGCTGGAGAGAGCTGTTCCTTCTAGGGGCAAGTCAGTGGTCTATGCCACTAGAAATCGCGCCTATTCTTGCCGCAGCAGGAATGCACATGGACAACACGCCCCCGGAAAAAATCGTTGACGTCATGGCAATTGTGCGGACGTTGCAGGAAGCAGTAAATAAATTTAAAGCTTTTGGGGTGGACTCGACTGAATATGCTTGTTTGAAGGCCATCGTATTGTTCAAACCTAGTAAGTATGAAGATTTCGTGATGGTGACGGTGTTGGATAAGGAATGTTTTTGCTCGTTTCAAACTAAGTCACGCATTCTTATTCTTAACTGATAACAATGAAGAGCTCCGTGACTGTTCAATTATTTTAATTTTAGCCAATCAGAGTGCTTCTTCCAAATTAAGTCCTTTTAGCATTAGCCATTCCGAGGTTGAGAGAGAAACTGGGTCGAGTTGGCATTGCAGTGCATTTTGGGGCTGTAGGTTTTGAGGCACGAAATAGGCTAGCCGCCATCTTGTAACTATATTTCCCCTTAAACACCCCCACAATGCTCTTCAATGCCAGCTCGAACCAGTTTTTTCCTCAACCTCTGAATAGCTTATAGATGTACGCCTAATTCAAGATTCTAATATTTATTCTAACGGTGTCTTTTTTTAGATACGTGTGGCTTAAAGGATTCGGAACAAATAGAGGCTACACAAGACCAAGCTCAGCTCATGCTTGGCGAGTACATTCGTACATCTTATCCAAGCCAGGTAGCAAGATTCGGAAGACTGCTTCTCCTGTTGCCTGCTCTACGAAGAGTCAGCGCTTTGGCGATTGAGGAATTATTCTTCAAAAAGACTATTGGTAGTGTTCCTATTGAACGACTGCTTAGCGACATGTTCAAGAATGAATGATTAAAACAAGATAAACCAAGAAAATAAGAGATCTTTTGGTTCGCCTAAGCAATCAGTCGCTATTGATAATATACACTTAATTGAAGAATCGTTGTCGGGTTCAGAAACATAGAACATAGAAGCTGAGACAGAAATGGCACATGGAAAATGACATAATTATATTATAACTTATTCATTTACGCCATCCATGCAGTTGGTTTAGAATGCCAAACGCGTATTAAAAACAGTGGATGATGCCACGGGTCGCCGGTCACAGCATGCATCTAATAAACATACTTGCCATGTGCCATTTCGGTCTCAGCTTCTATGTTCTATGTTTCTGAACCCGACAACGATTCTTCTATTGAGTGTATCCATGTTCCTTACGGACATAATCTTTTGTAAATCTTATTTTAAAATGTATCGAACCATTATTAGTACTCCATCTTGACGTCCTACCAGCATTGTTCTCGCGGGCTCGATCTGTCCTTGTTTTTTAAGGGGTTGCATTTAATAGTCAGCCTTTGGCTAACAAATCTGTGGCTATCATTCAATTATTGAATTGGAGTTTGGGAAAGTAGTTGATTCTTAGTTGAAGGAGAGGAAAGCATAATGTTATTTTATTTTTATTTTTCTTAAAAAGAGTTTCGGAGCAAAATTTTCTAAATTTAAAAAGTATCAATGACAGAGACACTTAAATCTTGTCCTAACTTGGGAAGAAATACTAATGTTGGTTAAAATACTAATGTAAGAATTGCATGAGACATATAAGGGAAAATGAATAAAAAATGAAAAGAAAAAGGGGAAGAATTGGAAGAAAGAAAGAAAAATAATGAAGAGAAAGGGTAGTAAGAAAGAAAGAAAGAAAGAAAGAAAAAAAGAAAGAACGAATGGATGGATGGATGGATGGATG
>NW_022261389.1:72006-95761 GCF_009602425.1 Actinia tenebrosa
AAAAAAAAAAAAAAAAAAAAAAAAAAGATTCGGGTTAGGGCTGTGTACAGCCATAAAATAATTAAGAGTCGTTTAGCATTTAGTGAACAATAATGAACATGGCTCGTATTGGACACATCGACATCGCTTAAACTAGTTTGCTGCTAGTTGTTATAAGTTTCTAAATATCAGTATAGAAAATTGTAAATATTATTGCACAAATAGAGTCCATAGTCATGTATATTTAGTATAATTTTAGACTTGAATATATACACAGTAAATTGGATAGGGCGGTGTTGGCCCTACAGTGGCCTCCTTAAAGTAGTGCTACTTTGGCACTACTGGTAGATAGGGCCATTTTTTAGCTCTGATTTTGGGACTGTTTTAGCCCCTCATATGGATTTTCCCCCTGATTTGGCCTAGTTGAGGGGGCCAAAACAGTACTGATAGACCCATACCAAAATGGCTTCTGTGGGGCCAAAATGGCATTGTTCTATTTTGGCCCTAGCCTGGATAAAATAGCACTACTTTGAAAAAGACAAATGGCTCTCTGGGGCCAAATTGGTTCTCTCAAATTTACTGTATAGTATGGCACAGGCGTGTTTTCAAGAAAACCACTTGTGAGCCTTTTCAATCTCGTACCCACAGCCCGTATTTCTTACTGCGCATGCTTGACGCAGTATTTTTTGGTTAGTTTCATATTTAAATTTTCCAATTATTTTATTGCATTTTTTCTTCTTAAGACAAATTAGGCTTAGGGCAAACGTCGAACTTTCCATGTACCGAACTTAATTACATCAGAGAATGCCGCCTCCTTATCACCTGATAGCCATTGTTTTTAATGAATTCGATGATCTGTACACGCAAAAATAACTTGGAATAAACTGATAATCGCTATTGTACAGATAAAAGCAGGTATAGCATAAATTTAATTAAGAAACCTTTCAATTTGGGACAAATTTTTGATTGGTTACCCCCCAAAGACTCAAGGCATTATGGGGATGTGAACTAGAGAATGCTGAATGGGCCACCCTGTTGAAATAAAGTTATCTGATCTTGTCTTACCTGTTGGTCTTCCTGTACCCTGTATTGGTAGCAAAGTACTGGATCCGAATACAATAACTTAATGGCGGCTTGCTGTGGAGAGACTACGCGCTCATTTTTTAAATTATTATTTTTCCCTGCTCAAAATTCTCTCATTTTCTATAAACAAAGGCCTTCAAAATTATATCTTGCATGTATTTATAAACATTTTTGCTCCAAAACAACGTCAATTAATGAACAGGAGAAAGGATTTGGTTCAAATCGTGACGAGAACTGCCAAGAAACGACGGGGAAAAATTTGAATCTTGTGGTGTCTTCTTTACGAGTTGATAGAGTTGCTGCTACAGGATTTGGCATTGGAAGAAGGTAGGTTTTTAGTTTATAAAACTGCTGGTTTTCAATCATTACCAGGAGAATGAAATAACATTTGACCTTGATATGGCGGCCATATTGGATATGATAATAATCAAAATAAAAGACAAATCTTTTGCCACATTTAACCAACATGGTAAATGACAAGGACATGGCGACCATGTTAGTGGTATTATACTACTGTAACAAAAGGATCTAAAGAGATATCTTTTGTAAAATAGCATCAGCATGGCTTCCATGATGAAATATGCGTTTTAAGAATATCGTAGGGGAGTTCTAAAAGATAACATAAAAGCTGCATAGTATCGCTTCCCCAAGAAATTAGATTGTTATTATTGTCACAGTGTTGGAGTGTTGGTCCACTCTGGTGCTTAACTAACTGAGCAAAGTGCAAGGCTGCAAATAATTTTTTGACAAGCAGGTCATTTGTCAGGCCAGAGGCATATTTGACCTTGTAAAGAACAACTGTGATTGGCCAAATGTCTGGCCAAGGCAAATCATTTACTAGTCAAGTGGTCATTTTTCCTGAACATTTGTCTGATGACTGGCACTTGTCTGTAGTCTTGCAAGTGGATGGCATCACCGGATTGTGAGGCTGACGCTATGACCACTCGACCATGCTGCCTCCATGTTCTTCAGAAGCAGGTCTAAACACAAGTCATTCTAGCTATTCTTGGATCTTGAAATGACATATCTTCTTTCTGTTTTTGCCTACTTTCTATCGCTTTTGGAGATGAGGTTTTTTGAAATAGGTGAACATGTACGTATACCAGTCTAGAAACATCGATTATTTTTTTAAACATTTTCCTGCTTGTTTTATTGTAGAAAATTGGACCTTTTATTACTGGCTGGTAAATTATACCTAAACAAAGATAAAGTGGAGAAAAGATCACTTCAGGTATAGCTACATATGCATCATGTTGAGGGGGTGGGGTGGGGGAAAGAGGATTGTTTCCTGACCCTACCTCCCCAGGGAATCTGGTAAAGAAGTCCTTCTTCTACACCCTGTTAACCTCAGTCTCCTCCTCTATAAAAAATGGATGCTCTCTAAATTGTCATTGCTTTGTTTTAATAAGGTAGGCTAGTGCTAAATAGTCTGCTACGCAACTGCTATTAGTGTCGTTATGCAATGCTCACTCCCCTAATAGAGTGGCTACATAGGAGACTAAGTGTTAAATTGCTAGTGGCTAATTCTATCACATGACCGGAAGTCAGGAGATCCCATGAAATACCACAGCACTAGCGCAAGTTGTTTTATTTTCCATTAACTTGTAGCCCTCATTCCATTATTAAACTATAATTTAGAAGTTGAATTTTGTTGAGGGAGGAAAACCAGAGAACAAAGAGAAAAACTGATTTGAACCAGAAATTTAACCTAGCATGAAGCACAGGAGAGAACGAACAAGCAATTCTACCCACATATGATGATGGGTAATATGAGCTTGTAACCCATGACAATAGTGGAGAGAGATATGGCACTATGGCAGTGCACATCACCAGTGCTTCCCTAAAGTTTTCCCAATTCAGATCAGGGGAGCTTACCATTTACACGGAAAAACCGGAAATTCCAGTTGGAAAACAAATGGTATGGATCATTCCAATCAGAACGTCCAAAAAAACCCAGTCTTCAGTTTGAATTAATCCACTTCAGTTCCTGCTCTTTTCAGTTTTTCTGGAAGACGCGTGTACCATTTGTCTGAAGTATGTCCAATTATAATATCATTTTCCACTTGCAAAAAAATTTCCAACCGGACGGAATGGTTTAAATGGTTTAAATGGTAAGCACTCCAGGTGTCAGGGCTTACAATAATGGCCAATCAGTTGCCAGTCATGATGACAGGCCAAATTAGTTTTAGCTTAGTAATACATTATTTCTGACAGCATAACAGGTCAAAATGAAAGGCAAGATTTGTCTGGACTTGTAAGTCCCAGTTCTGGTGGGGAATTGCTTGATGTTATTTTAATCCCTGAGGTGTTATTTCTGGTAAACAATCTTCAAACTGTTGTTGAATAGTTGACGTCACCTAAATTAGATAAGTTAGTTACTATTTTAGCTGACCTCACATAAATTTGAAACTACGAGTAAACAGCTACTGAGATCAGGGAGAGAAACGATGATACAAATGAATGTCTTTTCACTCATTCTCTGGTAAAACAACCCACCGGATTAGCATGACCGTTATTTGGCGTGCCTTTACTATTTTAGGTGACGTCAACTAAATAGTTATCTAAGTTAGATACATTTATCTAACTATTCAACAGTTTGACTGAATGCACTCTACAACAACCCTTTGACCGTCTTGCAAGCTCCTCGATCCTTGTCGAGGGATGAATATTTCCATGAGCTCCATGTTATTGAAATAATGCTATGATTATTTTAAGGTGAGCTGTAATGATATTCTTGAACTGATTACAAGAGAAAAAACGGATCCACAAGACGGAGATAGCAAAGTTTACCTCTCAAGGCTAATAATCAATGAAGTTGGACAGACAATGACTAAGAAAGGAAATCTGCGGATCTCTCTGACAAGACACGGGAACATTGCATTATATAGAGAATCATTCAACCAGATATACAGGAAAAAAAAGTATTGAAGAAAGATAAGGTAAATAAATAGTAAAATTAGAAAAAAATAATTTTAAATAAAAATAGATTGGTTTTAATGGCATGGGCGTTAAATGTTTTCCCATTGCAGACTATGGTGTCATTCTCTTGAGAAAAATTCTTTGTTTGAGTTGTGTCCATCCTATCTCCGATTAGTTTTAAGCTAAGGACACACGGTGCAACATTGTGCACCATGTTGCATGTAATTGAAGTTGCGAGCCATGACACACGACACAATTTGTTGCTGTAGTAGAAAACTATCCTACTTCAGTAACATTGCATGCCTGCAGTGTTGCGCGCAATAGTGCACCGGTGTGTCCGTGCCTTAAACGACTTGTGGAACTTTAGATTTTAATCATATTAATAAAGTCATTGATCAAGAAAAAAATAACTAATTAATTAATTAATAATAATTATATCATTAATTAATGTTAATGTTAATTATTAATAATTAATATTAATTAATATTAGTTAATTAATTAGTTAATTCATATTCTCTTGCATTGATTGATTGATTGATTGTATCAATCTCTATACCTCATGACGTCACTCGTCACGAAACCCACCTAACCATAGTTCTAAACGGGAAAAAAATCACAGAACATTGAATTGGATCCCAATGGCGAATCATCGTCCCCGAGATGGCGTTTACGCCTGGTTCGTCTGTATTTCTGCTGTCTTTTACCGTGTTTTGACGTTTGGATGTACGCAAGGTTTTGGACTTATTCTTCCAACTTTACTTGATGAATTTCAGGAAGGAAAGGCCAAGACAGGTTTGAATCAAAATAATACTCGTGCACTTCATCCTTGTCTTTAATCTCTTTAACTCGCATTAAGTATTTTAATACTTTAAGCATATTTAGGCGCATTTAATCGCATATGCACCTATTTCAATAAAAGTTGTCATCGGCAAAAGGCAACAAGCGAAAAGCGACTTTGGATTTTGGTCGAGAGTACCAAGTCGAGACTCGAGACTAATATTATAATATTATGATATATACATAATAATAATAATAATAGTACATGTTATGCCTCTTGGGAGTATTTGTTTCTTGGTAAATTTCGAAGATGTCACGCACCTATATCAGTTCATCATGTGTCATCATTATGTAAGCTAATATATACCACGATGCGGATCTCTAGCGTGACACGGGTGTCTCGGGTAGAATATAAATATTAAAGAAACCCTTACGGTAATCTGCGCAGCGCAACCAAACAATTTTTTAACCCCCCCAAAAAAGACTATATTCTCGTCAAGAGCATGGACCTTAGTGTTGAGACTGATTCAATGTTCTTTGTATTCAACGAAACCATGTCCATGTCGGAATGACCTACATTAAACACCCGCATTCGGAGGATTTCGGAGGTCAGGCTAATTGAGTTCTTATTTATCGGGTGCTTAGTGACAAATCAGCCTCAAAATGTTCTTAAATGTTTGTTTAGTAATACTATCCAAAACATGTTGCTAGAGGTATAATCAGATCATATTTTAGGAGTAATACCAAAACAAGACAGCTTGACAGCTGATAGAGTTAATGCCCGAGCAATCGCGCGCAACAACACCCAACAATTATTAAACTGTACTGTCAAAATATGCAAAATAAAATAACTTGAGTGAAAAACACTTGTGGTCAATATTTACTGCATTCAGCGAACGTCCACAATATGTTACACATAACACGACGAACAATAAAGCAAGTTTAACAAATTCACGTTTGATGATAATCATTGTCTGCATGATCTTCTACCCGACCAGAGAAACCGCAAACTGCAGAATCGAGGTCATAATTTACGATTTTGGGCGACTTAGAAAATTTCGAGTATAACTAAAATATTGTCAAACATTTCTCACAAATACGAGATCGAAATAAATATAATATAATCAAATTTGTCATGATGCATGACGTTCATTCATTATTTGCATATATCGCAGCGACAGTTGCACTGAGGTGAATCCAGCTGGTAATCACGCAGATTAAAAGATCAAGCGAAAACTAGAAAAACACTGAAATTTGTTTTCCGTATGAAGAGCCCCAGGGGTTCTCTTAAGCCCCGTTTACACTGGCGATTTTTGCTGCGATTTTTGTGGCAATTTTCGGAAATATAAAATCTCATGTCTCATCCTTCAAAAGAGACATTCGTCTAGGAAAATCTTGGTATCCTGAAAAAAACTTTACAAGTAAATTCTTTACCATTATTTATTATGGACAGGATCGCATAAAAATCGCAGCAAAAATCGCCGCAATACTCGCTAGTGTAAACGGGGCTTAAGGGTTCTGTAGGGGATCTATTGATAGATCTTGCACATCTACGAGATTGAAATAAAATGAAATTGAATTTCTTGAGGCGTGTAGTTGAGTTCCATGATACACCTATTTCAAAAAATGTTGTAGGCTGGATATCTGAAATCAGAAATCTGAGACCGATTGGAATTGTGGGGGACTGAGTGTTTTCTCGTTAAAAATTCGATATACACTTACCCAGATAGTTTGCCAGCGCAGGTCATCGCTCAAAGTCACAGGGAGCCCGGCTTTGGAATCTATACATGAATAAATAAATCAATAAAGTGCTTTGGGTTTCCTGTGTTGTAATTTGAAACAAGACGCCCATGATAAATAAGTCAATAAAGTACTTTGGGTTTCCTGTATTGAGATTTGGTAACTTGATAGCAGATTAATGTAAGTAATTCGAGAGCAGCTTATAATTCAAATTTAACGTATTAGTGTAACGCACGCCCTAGTAAATGGTAAGAAAGAGAGAAGCTTCTCTATTTCTTACCATTTACTAGGGCGTGCGTTACACTGATGTGTTACGTTAATCTGCTATCAAGTTACTGGTAGTACGATTACCGGAAATTCAACGTATCAGCGTCTTGTTTCAAATCTCAACACAGGAAACCCAAAGCACTTTATTGATTCATTTATTCATGTACAAATCCCAAAGCCGGGCTCCCTGTGTCAAAGTTAGTATTTAGATCTTATTAACCGAGCGGGAGGTCTGTACGGGATAATCTAGACCAGTCCGCGATGCGATCTATCCAATCAGATTGCTCGATTTGCTAGTGTCCAGGCTCTAAGATTCACGGTCATATAATAAATCAAGATATTAACTTTTTGCGAACTACTAATTCTACCAAATCATTACGTACATCCGGGTTAACACGAGATGCGCACGCACCGCCATGGTTCAGTGCACTTCACCAGGACGTGTCCCGTGTGCTTTTCTTTCGAACTGTGTAAGGCATATAGACGTGTCTTGTGCCTTCTTATGGTAAGAATATTTATTTCTACCAATATTTATTGTGTACAACGAGTTTGACACACATTTGACTAGCGACTCTGTCGCCTTAGTCTTACTACGTGGACGTGTTTCACTGTGTATATATATCTGATTAGATTGTACCTAATCTAGTTCTCATCGTTCTCTTTAGACGATGTCGGATATTGAGGAAAGCACTGAAGGGCTATCAAAAACATCATTAGCAGCCAAAATCGAGAGCTTTGTTGATCCCAATAAAGTGGAATCAAGTGATGCCTTCAAATCCCTTGTTGAGGAGTTTAGTGTCACTGAAAAGACTTCGGCCGCCATCAATGATGGTTTAGCTGAAATATTCAATAGTTTGCTAAAAGACAAACTTCCTAAAGAAAAGCTGTCAGGATTACAGGAGAAATATTTAAGACCAAACAACTGTCCTAATCTGGTCGCTTCTAAGATTAACAAACAGATTTGGCAACAACTTCACCAAGAGACGAGAAATTCTGACTCTGCACTCCAGAAG
The DNA here is from genome assembly GCF_009602425.1 of Actinia tenebrosa. The sequence continues at coordinate 79,785 of NW_022261389.1, forward strand.
GCCCAAGCCCTATTGATATCTGGCCTTTGTGCCATACTTCAACTATGTAATACTTCAGAGGGAGASCAAAAGAGTACCTTGACTCATGCAGTCGTTTTGCTCCTTTCTGCTAACAGAGAGTTTAATCTGAAGAGAAGGGATTTGGTACGACCAGATCTTAATAAGCAATATGCAGCACTATGCAATCCCTCTACAGCTGTATCCACCTATCTGTTTGGAGATRAGCTTAATAAAGAAKTAGAGGAGCTTACCAAGTCTAATAAGCTTTGCAATAAAGTCACCCCTAAACAACGTACAGAACCTTACAGAGTTCCTCCCTCAAGGGGTCATGGACGTGGCCGCTTTGGTCCACATAGCAACAAAGGGAAAGGTCCAAAATATGGTGGATCACCTTTTTTAGGGGCAGGCCGGGGTCAGACCMGGCCCCAAAATCCTCCAAGAAACCAGCAGAACAAGAATCAGTAGAGCCATCAACGCAGGTAAGTTCACTCTCATGCTCAACTCCAATTTCTAGTGTGATTGCCAGTCAATGCCAGTTTAAGGCAGGAGGGCTACAAGAAGTTGTTAATGAATGGACTAAGATCACTGCGGATCCATTTGTGTTGGATGCCATAGCCCACTGCCATATTGAATTTGATTTTATTCCTGATCCCCAGATCAGTGTTTCTAGACCCCGCTTAAGTTTTTCTGAGTCAGAACAAACTATCATTGACAATGAAATAGCAAAATTCCTAAAAAAGGGAATTATTGTGTATTCCGTCCCTGAATTTGGAGAAATTGTATCCCCAATTTTCATTAGGCCCAAAAAAGATGGGTCCCATAGGGTCATATTTAATCTGAAGAGACTGAATGAACATGTCTCATACCACCATTTTAAAATGGATACTCTCGAGACTGCAGTTAAGCTCATGCGTCCTCATTGTTTCATGACTTCTATTGATCTGAAGGACGCCTACTATTCTATACCTATTGCTCCAGAACACCAAAAATATCTCAAATTTATTTGGGGAGATCATTTATTTGCCTTTACTTGTTTACCCATGGGTTTAACAAGCAGCCCTAGAATTTTTACCAAAGTTCTCAAACCTGTCTTTGCTACTTTGAGAAGCAAATTTGGCCATACCTGTTTAGGATATATTGATGACTCTTTATATGTTGAGGATAGTTATGCAGAATGTGAAGAGGTAACTTTGCATGCGGTCCAACTTTTCAGCAGTTTAGGTTTTATGATCCATGCAGATAAATCTGTTATTACCCCTTCACAATCCATTGAATTTTTGGGGTTTATCCTGGACTCTGTTAATATGACAGTGCGGCTAACCCTTAAAAAAGTAGACAAAATTATGCAGCTTTGTCAATCCTTTTGCCATCTGAATAAGCGATTTTCTATTCGTTAAGTGGTTGTGCTCCTTGGCTCCCTTGTCTCCAGTTTTCCTGGAGTGGAGTTTGGCCCTTTACATTACCGCTCTATTGAACTGGATAAAGAATTTCACTTAAAACTTAATAATGGCAATTTTGATGCAGAAATGTCATTATCTGCTGCTAGTCTGAGGGAAATTCAGTGGTGGATTGACCATATTCCTTCAGCCTCAAGGAAAATTCACCCTACAAGGCCTGACTTAATTGTTTACACTGATGCCTCAGAAACTGGGTGGGGTGCTAAAACAAGTCATGGTGATTCTACCTGTGGGATTTGGTCCAAACATGAATCTAAAATGCACATTAATTATCTGGAATTATTAGCCATTCAATTGGCATTATCTTCTTTGTGTGAAGTTCAGGGCCCACTCCATATTCGTATTATGAGTGATAATACCAATGCTGTTGCTTATGTCAATGCCATGGGCGGCTGTTAGTCAGTGGACTGCAACTCGGTTGCCCGTAACATTTGGGAGTGGGCTATTGAACGCCAAATTTGGCTTTCAGCAGCCCATATTCCGGGTGTCAGCAATGTTGATGCTGACCAATTATCCCGTAATTTGAACATGGAGCTGGAATGGATGCTCTCAGCATCGGCATTTCACCAAATTGTTTCATTATTTGGTCTACCAGACATAGATCTCTTTGCCAGTCGGCTCAATGCCCAACTTGAGATCTATGTCTCGTGGAAACCAGACCCAATGGCCAAGTTCATTRATGCTTTTTCCATTGATTGGTCTGGTTATTATTTTTACGCCTTTCCACCCTTTTGCCTTGTCTCTAGGTGTGTGCAAAAAATAATCCAGGAACAGGCATCAGGAATTCTAATCATTCCTTTGTGRCCGACACAACCCTATTTTTCAGTAGTCCTGAGTCTCCTCACCGAGATTCCTTATGTACTGAAAGCCTCCAATCACAACCTGGTTCATCCAACGCTGACCAGGCCTCATCCACTCCACAGTCGGCTGGAGCTCGTGGTTTGCAAATTATCAGGAGATCCTTACAAGAGTCAGACATTCCGTCACAGGTTGTCGACGTCATCATGTGTTCCTGGCGAAAGAACACCCACAAGCAATACAAAGTATACATTGAAAAATGGTTTTGTGGTAAAAAAGCAATCGAACCCTTGCATCCGACTGTGAAATGGTTATTAGTGTTCCTTCACTCTCTGTTCCAACAAGGATTAAGCTATTCAGCATTAAATACAGATCGTTCAGCCATCTCCAATCTTGATTTCAAGAATGGTTCCGGCGTCAACCCTATAGGCCAACACCCTCTTGTTTGTAGATACCTCAAGGGTGTATTTAATCAAATCAAGCCAGTTCCCAAGTATAATACTATCTGKCCAGTGGAAACGGTTCTTCAGTTTCTCAGTCTAATGTGGCCATTGGACAAGATCACCCTTAAGGAACTCACATTGAAATTAGTGATGCTGATTGCCCTCACCACAGGACAACGATGTCAAACTTTGTCATTTCTCGACATGTCGGAAAAGTACATGCAAATGAATCACAACTGTTACGACTTTGCGCTAACAGAACATCTTAAACAGGACAAACCAGGCAAGGTTTTCGGTAATTTAAGACTTTACAAGTATACCGTTGCAGAATTGTGTGTCTACACCACTCTGACATATTACCTCCAAGCCACTGCAGAGTTACGATCCTCGTCACAGTTATTGGTGTCGTACATCAAACCGCACAATGCGGTTACCTCATCCACCATTGGACGTTGGATAAAAACTTTGTTGAATCTAGCTGGCATCAATACCCAAGTATTTTCAGCTCACAGTACTCGATGTGCTGCCATGAGTAAAGCAAGCAATTCACTATCTGCTGATATAATACTTGCCACAGCTGGCTGGAACAAAGATTGTACATTTCGCAGATTCTATGACAAGCCTGTAGCCATAACCAACCAAATGAGTGTTAGGAATTTGAGAGAATTTTGTGCTCACTGCTTTCAAATCTCGTGTTAACCCGGATGTACGTAATGATTTGGTAGAATTGAAAATTAAACGAGACTTACGTGTAAGTTGAAGTTTGATGATAATTCTGCCAAATTATTAGTAGTACAGTAGGGTTAACATGCCCTGTATATACCCTTTATGTTTACCCACACTATTGTCCAGTATGGTTTTTGTTGGGTGATCACAAAATGTTTCTCTTTCAATCCTGAACCATGGCGGTGCGTGCGCATCTCATGTTAACCCTACTGTACTACTAATAATTTGGCAGAATTATCATCAAACTTCAACTTACACGTAAGTCTCGTTTAATTTTCAATTAAAACCACAAAACAATTTACAGCTTACAACCCACAATTCCTTTCGGTCTCAGATTTCGGATCTCCGACCGACAACGTTTTTTGAAATAGGTGCATACTCTTCATGGTTTTCTTTGGTTTGTGGAGTTCGGTTAATGATTTCGACACTTACACGAAGCCGCATGTAAATGTACATTTTTTTTACCCGGATAAAAAAAATATCCGGCTTCGTGTAGACGGGGCCTCCGTTGTAATTCAGATATCCTTGCTCTCGTCACGCTAGCTTTTCCAACACTAGACTCATCGACAACTCTAATCTAATCATACTTTTTTTTCCAGCTTGGGTCGGCTCACTGGCATTGGCTGTACCCATGACGTTTTCTCCCATTGCTGCCAGACTCATTCAGCGGTTCGGCGCGCGTTCAGTCGGGATAGCAGGGTGCTTATTCGCTGCTATAGGACTTGCCTTATCAGCATTCGCTACCAGTATTTATTTCCTCTTTGGGACGTTTAGTCTGATGTATGGCTTAGGTGTTTCTTGCTCTTATACCGCGTGCTATGATATTGTACCCACGTACTTCAAAAAAAGGCTTGGACTTGCGATTGGAGTCATGAGTTCTGGGACCGGAGCTACAGTTTTGATTATGAGTCCTATCAACGAGATTTTGATCACCAATGTTGGATGGAGAAAGGCTTTTTATGCTTTCGCGGGATTTCAACTTCTGTCTGGAGTATGTTGTTTAACCTTCAGTCCTGACGTCGAGCAAGATGAAGCCACTACACAAGAACAACAACAAAGCATTGCAGTAGTGTTGGGCCAAACCACATCTTTACGCAAGAATATCAGCTTTGTGATAAACTGTGTTTACAGTTTTTGTTTTCAAGTGGGAAATACTATCCCACTTATTCATTTGGTAAGCGAATATTTTTATAGTTTTTTCAGTTTTTACTTGGATCTATTTCTTCAATAAAGCACGCGAAAGTTGTGGCAGAACACGAGCGAAGTGTTAGGAGAAGCATGACGGGTAAAATTTTGCCTGAGGTATTCCATTTGAATCTGAGATATTCGGTTTGTGGAGGAAGGTTTTTATTGAGGTAGTTGAAAGCTAAGAATAAATAAAAAATCCATTCATTTCATTTAGGCGTTTTTTCTCTCTCCCATACATTACGCAGGGACGCTACGCTCTGGAGTCGGGACTCAGTTCTACCCAAACTGCTAATCTTTACGTTGGTTTTGGTGTTGCAACTATGGTTGGTCGTATTGTCTCCGGGAAAATCTGCGAATCGAGATCTTTTCATACAAGTTACATTTGTTGTAGTTTGGCTGGAGTTGTAGCAGGAGTATCCAACATTGTGTGTCCATTTATCCATGGTTTTATCGCACTAACCGTGTATTTCTGTATCAACGGACTTGCTGATGGCTTTCAAGTCTCTTCAAAAAGTGTCTTACTAATGGAGTCATGTAATGCACGAGAAAGAACAACGGCTTATGGCTACTTGTTTTTTATTACTTCATTTGGGTACTTGATGGGTCCCCCTTTTGGAGGTAAAGTTGATAATAAGTTTTTCTTACAATAGTAAATTAAAAAAATAAAAAATGGCAAGAGAAAATGAACTAAGAGAAGGAATCCCCGTGCCCCATCATGTGCACACTCTGATGCTATTTTTATAATCATTGATGCTATTTTTAACTCGTTACCATGCCCGCGCGATAATCATGCTTCCCTTTAATGCCTCGTTTTAGGACACGAAAAGCGCCATATTTCGCTACGTCCACGACAAAAACACAGGCTTTGTTTACTGCAAGACTGGAAGCCGCCTACCCTCAAGAACTCAACCAATCAGGTTCTTCGCTCAAAATGTCTCCAAGGTAAAAATAGCATCAAACTGTGCACATGATGGTTACAAGGCTATATGGGTAGGATTCCTTCTCTTGGTTCATATTCTCTTGAAAATGGGAATTAGCAGTGGCATTTCAACAGAGTAGCTCTTCATCCACTGTAATTCCAATTGGAATTTAGGAGTTGATTTATGCGGAGGTAGGAAAGCCGGGGAACCCGGAAAACCCTCGAAGCACAGGAGAGAACCAACAAACAACTCTACTCACATACGACACCGAGCTCAGCGGGACTCGAATCCGGGTCGCATTCTCACCGCTACGCCACCCGTGCTTCTCACAAATAGTTCCCACAAATAATATCATCATCATCCTCAGTCCTGATCATCATTATTACCACCATCATCATTACGACATCAACATCACCATTTATCATCTCTGCAATCCTCACTTTCATTACCCTCACCACCTTTATCTTCGCTATCGTCACTACCACCATCATTATCAACGACAGCATCACCACCACTTTCGTGAGAACAATCGATCATCATCATCATCACCATGCAGCATCTTTGAATCCTAACCATCACCATCATCATCATCATCATCATCATCACTAGAAGTATCATTACAGCAACATCACACCATGCATCATCTTTACATCCTCACCATTCAAATCAGCATCACCATCAACCTTATCATTTCCATCACCATCATCATCATCATCCCTACAAGTAACATTACAATGTAACACTATCATCACCCCACATTATTTTTGCATCCTCACTAACCCAGTAGAACATTTGCATTACGGCGTCATTAACTACCAGCACCGGCAGAATTCACATCACCTTGTGTGTGATAGCTTCAAACATGGCGGCGTTTGGTCACGTGTTATCTTAGCAGACATTGTCTTATTTTCTATGCAGGATTGATAGCAGATCAAGTTGGCTCTTACATCCCTGTTTTCTATGCATCTGGTTCTATCGTTCTATTCAGCGGATTTCTCATTCTAGCAGTCAGATGTTTTAGACGTAAACACAAAGAAAATCTGAGAACTGAAGTCAAGGTTTTGTTGGAGTACTGTGTTGAAGAGAAAGTGACAGTGGTATAACTATTACCACACGGACAATCGGTCAGTAAGGCCATGCATAGTTGATATTAACGCGGACGGACAGACGGGCTGACGGACGGAAAATTAAATATGCCGTTGAATTATATGTGTGAAAGGAAGGAAGGAAGGGAGGGAGGGAGGGAGGGAGGGAGGGAGGTAGGTAGGGAAGGAAAGGAAGGAAAATAAAACTTTGAATTATAAAAATAACGTTTATAAAATTGTGGTAAAAATAACTGTAGCAATACTTAACAAAACTAAGATATACAGGGAAATATAATGTAGATATAGTAGGTCGAGTTGAAATAAAGTCTAGTTTATTTTTTGGTCTTCCTGTATCCTGTGTTTTTAGTTCAGTACTGGGTCCTAGTAAAACAAGATCGAAACAGTTTTGCTGCAAAAAGCCTTCAACAAGCCAACAGTGGGCAGTTTTCGTTCAACTGAAGACGGAAGTGTGCCGACATTAAGAAAAATTATTGTCAAGAAAAGGACTATTTGGTGGTGTCTAATTTACGAGTCAGGATAGAATTGCTTATACAGACGTTCTCATTGAAAGAAGGTAAGTAATTTCTTGGAGGAAAAAATCTGTAAAACGGAAAGCTACTAGTAGCAAACTACAGCGTAGTCGCAGCTGTCGGAACTCTGTTGAACAAGCTATACGACAATCTTACACTGTAAGTCATTGTCATTAATGCACCTATCAATGTCTTGCCCCAACGGGGGAAGCCCGGGCATACACAGGCTATTGACATAAGAACCTTGGGGCTGCTAGGCTTTTATTGACACTCCTTTTTTTTTTCGTTTTCAGAGTAAGACCCTCAAAAACAAAATTTTTATATGGCCCTTAAGAGGGGCTCATTGACAATTTTTTTTCAAAGATGTCAGTAGCCCCTGGGTATGCCCGGGATATCCCCGTTGGGGCAAGACATTGATAGGTGCATAGTTGTGTGCATATCATTTGTGGGGTGTTTGTTCTGTAGTTATACGAGTTCTCTGCGTTACTGTTATTGCCTGCTTTGCTTATTGTTTCTTCGTGTTTTTGTACTTTCACCTGTCCCTTCCCAACTGTGTGATTTTATAGTTCTTCCACACTTTACTCTAGTGCTAGGGTAGGGAAGGTTTAAAGGTTTCACATCACAGCAGCCTGTGGCGAGAAAAGCTGTGGCCAAAGAAATATATTAAGTAAGATTTTAGAAGATGGCAACACTACAGTAATACAAAAATTTGAAAATTGTTCACATTTTAATATACCTGAAACAATTATTACATAAAATCCAATGGAACCTTTTGTAGTCTGGTATCCTAGTTACAAATTATCATCATCATTATTATTGCAAATCACTGGGTTTGCCCTTTCCTAGACTATGGAACCACATTTGCAAGCATGCTGACATTTAACTCAAACACAAAGAATCGAATATTAACATAAAATCAATCAAAACTCATCCTGATACTACAAAATTTACCAAAATTTAAATCTAAATGTGAACTTCTGTTTGGGAAGCATTCATTTTCTAGAAGAGGGGAGGGGCAGAAGGAAACTATTGAAAGGTCATTGAGTTCTTACACAGCCAGAAAGGGAAAATCATTGGTATTTATTTTTCATTCAATTCAAAATTTTACCACTGAAGAAGATTGCAAAACCAATGGGTAGGGTTATGATATTTATTTCTTTGAGAAGGAGCATTGTTGGTTTTTCTATAAAAAAATTTCGAAAGATTTCCCCTCCCCTTTGAAAGAATGGATGCTTCCTTACAGTGCCTGTATGGCAGCCGCAACCAAAGAAATAACAATTGCAACCTTGGAGACAGCAATACTCGATACTTTACTGCCTGGGTCCACACTTTTTGGGCAGAATGGGTTGTAATTGTCAAACTGATAGTCAAATGCCTCTTGGATGTCCCCTTTGAGTTGGCAGTATTTGTGAATAGTGTTTTTCACGCAATTCTTGACATTGAGGTATTCTCTGAAATGAAATAGTTAAAATCTCAATACAATAGACTGTGACTCCCAGGCATCATGTTTTCTTATTTCACACCAGGTGTCGATGAAACAGATACAGTCACTTTAATAGTAATGATATAATGATCATTGCTATTAAAGGGACACTCAGATGAAAATCAATAATAATAATAATAATAAAATTGGAAATGACTTGAAACTTGTTTAAACTTATCTATATGGCCCAGATAGTAGCCAAGCAACGTGTTTCCTTCACAGTCAAAAGTGGCAGAAAAAAATTGTCAATTTTATTCAGCATCTAAATTGTGAGTAAATGATGTCATTAACTCAACCCTATTGTTCATTTCACTTTTAACCCAAAATATCTCAACAGCGAGTGGCTCCCTGGCTAAAATTTTCACTAATCAGATTTCCATAATTATAATTGAGTCCATAACAAGCCGCAAGCCCAATTTTATTGCGAACATTGGGATCCCTATGTTACCATGGTAATAACCACAGAATGACAGACGAGTTAATTTGATCAACGCCTTGAGCTACTAGGGCTGCGAGAGCGAAGTGTCGTCGTGGTGCTAAGGTAATCAGGAAAGTGTTGTCGTGTTGACATAAAATTTTGGAGATGACGAAGCTCAAAATATATTGGATTAAGCCTTATTCGGCGATCACGAGTCTTTACGCGGTAAACTCAAAATTTATGATCACTGAAGTACTCGGCAAAGGAGGATGTAGTTTTGGTCTTCCACTGATTATGCCTTCCGTACATACAGTCCAAGTGTTTTCTCAGGATCTTGATCCTAACAGGAACTGGTACGCTCTGTCGACTGATCTATGCTGTGCTCCGCCGAACAAGTTTTGTCAAACAGACGTGTTCAAGCTGTTTCCCGACGAAGTTTCTTCATGTCTCCTAAGAAACTTAAGAGACAAAGATGGCGGACTGATCTCCGCGAAGCTTTTCAACTCTGGGGTCAAAGCTGTAGCAGAAAAAGTTTATGTTGGAACATATTTCGCTTTGATCGCTGGGAACTTGCGTCGAAGGAGTCTCAACGAGTCGAATTTCCTTAAATCAGAGGAATTCTTGGCGGTTAAAAAGACAATTAACCAGGCAAGTTTTATCCCGCCAAAAAGTCATTCGCCATCGATTCCAAGCCCCAAACCGTGTTCTAGCACTCCGATCAAAGGCTGCAGCTCAGATGACTCGCTACCTATGCCTGAGTCACCAAGTAATTCCTCAGAGTCATTTACGAATGGGTCATTCGCAAAAGATGAAAAAAGCGCGCCAAAATTATCCCCGTTATTGTGGTCTTCGAGTTCTTCGTCGTCCTCTTCTAATTCGGTCATTTCTTTCCAAGAAATAGAAGAGCACGATTACGAGCCTCAATACAAAAAAAGAAAGATAAGGGACAAGTGTACCAACATCATTAAAGAAATCTATAAGATTTGTCACGAGAATGGAGAAGAGTTAAACAGTGTTTTGGCTAGATGCTGCGTTTTTGCGCGGGGAAAACTGCCTGGTGAGAGCAGGAAAGTCATTCGTGACGTGATTTTGGAAGTTGAGGAGACTTTAGGACTAGAGAAAACCCTAGAGGAAATTCTCCCAACAGAAATTTTGGAAAAACAAGTCAAGAATATGAGTGTCCCGGACTGGCAGCTTCTATTGCTGAAATTGCAAGTACCTATATCAGATGAGGGCTGGCAAACTCTACTGAATGTTACTGAATTGGGAAAAAATGGGGTGAGTTCTAGTTTCTAATGAGAMTTTAAAAGTTTGTACAATTTCAATTGTGTATTGCATTTTTAATTTGTCGGGTTGATGGTAGGCCTAGAAGAATAATTTCGAGAGTAATATCAATTGTGCTTAAAAAGCGTCACAGTAGTGTCAAAAAAAATATTTGCACTAGTTATTTCATTTATTATTTGCTTCAGAGTTTCGTTTGTTTGTGTTCAGGTGTTCAAGTTCTGAGAGGGACAGGCCATTATTCCCTCTGGTATGGGTCTGCTACTTGAATGCATGGAGATTATTTTTGTTCGGTAGTTGTCAATCCATGGATTTTTCTAGAACAGAATTTTTTTGTAAATGTTAACCAATACGGTTTATGGGATTCAAAAGAAAAATTAACAATTTTCTTTCTCTACTTTTCTTGTTGTAGAGGTCATCAAGGGCCCAAGTGCTATTGTCTAAAAATAGCATTAAGGCTATTAAAAGTCTGGTATTTAGTAAAATTGAAGACCTTTTCTTGGTCGAGCCAACTGGAGATGAGGATATCCCAGGATACCAAGTAGCACTTGAGCCTGTTGTTTGCTGGCAAGCAAGGGAACTGCGGCTACATGGTCACCAGAGCCAGCATATTCAGTTGAATTTGAAGCTGGATGGCAGGCCATTTGGTGGTAAGATATTTTCATTAGAAAAATCAATTTTGTTCAATAATTTGTGAGAACATTCTTTGTTATAAAGAACAAGACTAGTGTGTTGTGACTGTTGCAACTTAGTACTGATTAACTTGTGTCAGTGTATTAGGTTTACATTGGAATGAGATGAAACTGCCATTTCATTATTTGCCACTCAGATATTCAAGTGATATCATGTTGTTGTTTAAGATTGAACCCATCATTGAACCCTCACAGTATTCAGCCAGATTAAAGCTAGCGAGCTAGCCAGGAGGAGATTGATTGATATTTCATCATTTCTTTCCACTCTAGGGAGAAATCAAGTGTTAGTTGGTGTTATACCTGCAAGTACTGTCCATTGGTCCAATCACAGTTCCAAATCAKTTTTCCCACTTGCAATAGCTAATTGTAAAGAAGAGAGGTGAGCATCTGCTGGCACATATTATATTGTTTTATATCATGTAAGAGCCCACTTCAAATTATTGATTTGATAAACAATTGTCAAACAAAAGTTTCAATGTTTAGTAGATTCATGAATGAATATTTTGTTTCTTTGCATATGTATGCTGCAAATCCTCGGTATGTCCTTTATCTAATGAATAAGTATTATTATTATTATTATTATTATTATTATTATCATGTTTTATTTTGCAATGTGCCAATCAAATAAAGCATAATCTCAAAAGTGGGCTTGTATATGATACAGCTGTTTTGTCAATGAGTGTGTGATGAGGTTATAATCTGCACAAGGTTATGAACATTATAAAAATATGTAATATATATATACCTACTTGAAAGAAGGTTGTCATACGAAAAAAGAACATTTGTAGTTTAGTGGAATAGGAATGCATTAAAAAGACAAAAGAAAATAACTGAAGCTGAACATCAGATCACTGAAGCTGAACTTTTTCTTTCGTAATTCAATTTATTCCTTTCTCACTAAACTACAAATGTTCTTTTTTTGTATGACAACCTTCTTGCAAGTAGGTGTATATCATATATAAGCTATTATGTTTGTCCATTTCAGAAAAACACTGAGAAGTCTTATTGCTAAACTGAATAACGAAAAAGATGCCATTAAAAAAAATGGAATCACAGTGGATGGCAAAGTTTATAATGTTTCGTTCARAGGTAATCACTTCAGTATTTTAATTCATAATTTCCTAATCATAGGGATTTTCTTAAGATAAAAATTATGAAAGATCTAACTGCAAGTATGCTCACAAGCATTTGTATTCTATTTGCACCAAAAATTTCTAAGTGAGAATGGAATGCAAGGGAATCAGAAATCAATTATTTTTATCTGGAAAAATATGTGTGTGTATGTGAGTGAGTGGACTGGTTTGCAAATTACAGTATGAATACTTATTTTATTATCTTTTCTTTTACAGTGACTCTAGACTTGAAAGCATTATATCTTCTCTTAGTAAAAGATGATGACGAAGACTTTAAGCTTGGAGGGAAAGGGCTGGATGTGGAGTTTTGCTTCATTTGTCAGGCAATKAGAGTAAGATAATCAAAATATCAGTGATCAAAATACAAAACTGACAGAATCATGATTATTTCATGATTATTATTATATGCAYATWTATATATGAGCTCATCACTTAGCTTGCTGTTTCCAAATCAAAGCCCTTAAAATTCCCTTTTGATAATATTACACATAAAATGAAGTACATTTTAATAAATTTGTAACATGGACCTGTAGAAAGTTTCCTCTGATAATTTTTAACTACCACTTGATTGCACACATTATACATGCATAATAATTATTTCACAACAGAAAAGTGTTAAATAAGATGTKTTGCTTTCATTTATTTGACAGAATTGTAACTGTGATCTGGGTCCCAATACTGTATGTTTACAACATTTTAGTGAAACAAAGGCCAATATTGGAAGGTAAGAAGCAGCACATTATAAAATACATTAACAGAACATTATTTTGTTTTTGACAACTTATCATAATATACCTTTGTGTTTAGGGTTTTTCATTAACCTTTGCAGTAAAGGGAGAAGACTGTGAACTAACCATAGTCTGACTGACTATACAACTACTCTTTGTTTACGATGGCACTGAGTAATAGTTGGAGCTGTTGCAAATATCATGATAAACTATGTATAGTTTTTAACTTCAACCAAGCATAATTTTAAAAATTAACTACAAAGCTGCCATTGTTAATTTCATTGAGATAATTTTCCTTAGTACTGTAGCATTCTTAGATCGCCTTACTCTTAGTGCAAACCTCAATGTGTGTGTGTGTTTTTTTTTATTATACAGTGCTAGCTTCAGGGGTATCAGGGATGATCTGAYCTTCTTGTTGGAAGAGGAATTAAGTTCAATCAATCTGTGTGTCCTTCATTGTGAGTTAAGGAATACAGAACATCTCATTGCATCCCTTGGGCTTCAGTGCTACAGAATAGGCACACTGAAGCAATGTAACAAGGCCTTGTCCAATTTTGGACCAGAAACAACTGGAGACAGAATCACTCTTAAGTTAAAGGAAGGACAACAAACTGCCGTCACAAAGCAGAATATCACAGTCAAATCATTTTCAGGTGAATTGAGGTTTGGGATTRATACTTTTTCATCTACTTTATTGGCTTGCTTGAATTTATTATATTTTACGTTGATTTTTTGCACTCACAAGAACACACTCATCCCTATGTATATACCACAATATAATGACTATATTTYGATTACACCTATCTCAGTCAACATTCCCCCTCCCCTCCCTTCCTAGGCTGGGTCCTAGTACCTGCTCTTRCCAGAAACTTAGCCTTGCATAACCAAAGGTTGAGCATGCATTAAAAGCAATATTTTTGCCATAAAGCCCAATATGGTATTTCATAAAATTTTAAGTTTTTGTGAAGCTTAAAAACAACTGTTCATGATCMTTCCTTTTATYTTTACRAAACAAAAATTMWGAATTATGAATAATTGTAGATTATTGTTTTGTTAGTCAGATGGGCTTTGAAGTAAGCAGTCAAAAATATYTAGTTAATATACATACTTATATTTATTTATTKATTAATATTATWTTGTTTTAAGGAAACACTGAAAGACGTATCCTTGACAACATAGAGGAARTTTTGGAAGATTGCTTGCCCCAGGATGCCATCAAAAGACAGTTTGACAACCCAATAGTTGCAAAAGAATTTTTGTTCAACAAAATATCCTTTTGTAGTCAGCAGGTAAAGGTAGGTTATCCCAAACAATGTGACCTAACAGTAAAAAATGTAAACCAGTTCAATAATTTTGTTGCTTTGACCACAATCCCTTACAGTATTACACAGGCTTAAAGACTAAAGACACTTTTGTGAGGGACTTTGGTAAATACCAAGAAGAGATAGCACTATCTACTTCAGGTATGAACGCTTCAATAATATTTATKTGTACCACATCTAAATAAGTTTTTTAATTTACATTTTATTTTCATTTTAAGATGCTGGGAAGAAGGTGGAAGAGTACCTGTGCATGTGGAAAGAAAAGGAAAAGGATATTTCTGAGAAATTGYCCAAACTGATGTCTGTATCAAGAAGAAAAAAAAGTGTTRGTAGCATAAAATAYGTCAATCAGCTGAATGATTATGCAGCACAGATTTTTCTGGAGTTATTCCTCAAGGTAATCATGCAATGTTATTAYTGTTATTTTTTGGAGGAAAAGGCATTTTCTAAAATTTAAACAAAAAGCAGAATTAATTATATATGTAGCATGCACTGCCATGTCAGTCATAAATTCTCATCAACTTGACCCAGATTCAACTGCTGTTCCCACAAGGCTTGTTATTGTATGTGTTAGCTGTGGTTAGGGAGAGAGAATCAAGCCATACTAATTTTCCTCTTTCTCTTTTCACTGGTCTAAGCTTTGAAATTATTGTTCTTGATTGTTCCTCATCATGATCATGAACACTGTGAAATCATTAACTTTTTAATATAAAATTTAAGGTTTTCACTGGTTGGAGAGAAATTGCAAAAGTCATGAGAAAAGAGGTTTATGGAAAGGATAAGCAGGATTCTATTGATGTGTATGATTTACAGGTTTGTAAATTATCATTTAGTTATCCTAAGCTGGTGTGAACAAATGCAGGCACCTTGTTCCAATGAACATCAYAAGGACATCCAAGAAATAACAAAATTAATAATAGCTCAGCCCAAGCAAAACAAAATTCAATTGCTCAATTAGCTCATCTTTGTTCTTGTTTTATTTTWATTTTTTATTATAGTGCAAGGAATGGGGTTTTCTGCTGCGAGAGATGTTTGGGTCATCACTAGGGACTGGGGACTATGCCCATATGACCATAGAGCATTCAAGCATGCTGTTGAGGCAGTTTGGTAGCTTGAGAGAGTACTCCCAGCAGTCCATTGAGTCAGCACATTCATTGCAGAGACAACTTTATGCAAAGGCAACTTCTCACGATAGGCATGGCTACACTTCTTCAAGTGAGTACTTTAAGATTAAGTGCTTAAGATTGCTTCAAAACGCAAATATCATTATTGTTAATAAGAGTGATTCATTCTTTTTTCAACAGTTAAGCAGATCATTCTTCACTTTTACTCTGAGCGACTTCTTTTCTTGAGATTATGCTTTAGAAAAGCTTTGGAATGTAATTTGAAAGGTATGAATGATATTGCTCTTACATGTATGTAATTGATATTGTATGATTTGAGACAGAAGCCCTATTGTATTAGTTTCTGTTATCACTAGCCCGATACAATTCAATTTACCTCTCATTGTAAAGTAAACTTGTAAAAGAACCATTTAAAACCCATTGCAGCATGTTGAATATAACAGAATGCAGTCTTTATAAGAAATTGTCAGTTGAATATGTAATAAATAATGTATCTTCCYACAATTCTTGGCCTCAGCTTTGTAGCTTTTCGAGGACAAAATTTGTATATTGGAGTTCCTGTGTCCTGGTTTATGAAAATGAATTGGCTGAAATTATTCATGAACTTTATAATGATAATTATTTGTTTTATTTTATGATAACTGTATAT
>NW_022261389.1:97924-112218 GCF_009602425.1 Actinia tenebrosa
GATTACCTGTGCTAACAGCACTGGGGTGACTATGGATTACCTGTTCTAACAGCACTGGGGTGACTGTAGATTACCTGTGCTAACAGCACTGGGGTGACTATAGATTACCTGTGCTAACAGCACTGGGGTGACTATGGATTACCTGTGCTAACAGCACTAGGGTGACTATGGATTACCTGTTCTAACAGCACTGGGGTGACTATAGATTACCTGTGCCAAAAACACTGGGGTGACTATGGCTTACCTGTGCTAACAGCATTGGTGTGACTGTCTTATGTATTCTAATCTCTTGGATGCATAATTTTAATTAAAAAAATTAAGTTGTCATTGCATACCTTCTTGATTATTGTGCCTACAATCATCATTGTAGATTGGTTTTCAAGTGATCTGGCTTCGAAGCACGCAAAGGATTATTTGTCAAAAACACTTATTCCCCTGTCTTCATTTTGTCGTTGTGTTTTGTTTTTATACTTTTAAACTGCTTATTTAGCAAGAGAGAGCTTTCTTGGTCCAAGTAATTTTTTTTTTCAATAAAAAGTTATACAACAAAGAACGTATGTTTAGAGGGCCAACTGGAAATAATTTGCGATCAAAATGCTTCTGATTAATTTATACTAACCTGGTTGTTTACTTGCAGCCAGTCATAAAGCTTTTCCGTTTGATAGTCGTGGATGTGACGAGATCGAGTTCACGTGTCATTCTCAGTGTCTTATGTTCCAAACTTTGTCGGAGATGGACGTAGAAAAGGACTTTGAGGTGAGCGTAGAGAAGGACTTTGAGATTGACGCAGAATCGAGAAAGAAAAATACTAGAAAATACTACAAAAATCTTGCAAAAAATCAAAAGAAACGATGGCGCGCAAGGAAGAAGAAAAGAGAGGAAGATGGGGTCAAAAAGAGGGATCAATTTCAAAGAAACAGAGCGATGAACGACCAAGGTGAACAGATGGAGGTTGAGCTAGAAGCTAAGTATCTAGAACCGACCGTTGTTATAGAAGTGGAGAAAGAAAAGACAGGAGAAGGAGAAATCAGTTTAAGTGTTTCCAGAGAAGAACGGGGGAGTCTGCTGGGAGAGAAGAGAGGAATCATCGAAGTCAGTCAATTCCGCATGGCCATCGGTTTAAAGAAATAAATATTTCTGGGCTGGTTAAGATCGGCAAATCTGTTGGTGCAGGGACTTTTGGCCAATGCAATTTGGCACGGTACAAAGGTATGGTAGTCGTTGTGAAGGACTATATCACAGACAACTTTTCCAGCAAGGAACAGCTAAGACAGGAAGTCCTTCATGAAGCACAAGTAATCTCTCAGCTTGGCGACCATCGAAACCTCCCTTTACTGTATGGAATATGCACTATCAATCTTCCATACAAGATGGTTTTACAATTCCACGGAATAGGGGAGAAAAGTGTCACACTTCACAAGGCAGTCAAGACAAAGAAATTGACGAACGAACAGTGGTTTGACATTGTCAAAGGTGTTGCTGCCGGTTTAAACCACGTGCACGCAAGAGGATACTTGCATAATGATTTGAAAGTCAACAACGTGGTTTTTGAGAACTCTACAGGCGAGTACCATAGCGTCATAATTAATTTTGGTAAGAGTTCCAAGATTTCTGCCAATTCAAGGAGAAAAAACCTTTCCAAAGAGGAGCAGCTAAAGTACACAGCAAGCTATCCACACATTGCGCCTGAAATTGTAGATGGCAGCAGCGATCCCTCCATTAAGAGTGACGTTTTCTCTTTTGCAAAGCTATTGCAATTTGTAGAAAAACACTCATCTTTTGAAATAGGTGGACGAGTAGGCTGCATGGCATATAGTGCAGCTCTTCTACAGAATCCTAAAATGCGGCCTACACTTATGCAAATTATAAATTACAATAAGTAATTTTGTTCTTATTTATCGCGGGTAGAAGCAAAATCATTAAGTTGTATGATTTATATAATTCCCGTTAACAGTGATTCGTGATTCCTTATGAAAAGGAATTCATTCCACATGTTTGGAAGGCGTATTTATTTTTATTTGTGATTTCGCTTCTACTCCTGATATGCAGTAGTTGCTCCTTCCGCGCATATTGATGGTGGTTCAGGACTTGTGTACATATATAGTTGCAGTTAATTTTATGACACTGGATCAGTGGTTTTTTAAACATCTAGGTTTTTTATTCTAGAGTCACGTGTTTTTGAAATAAAACAATTTGTTAAGACAATCAGATGTTCTAAAAGTTCAGCTATAGTTATAGTATTACAAACGCCTTCTATTCAACGAATATATTTGTTTTAGCAGAATAGAGTTTTAACAAGTTTTGACACGGGAAAACGTGTCAAATGTGCTGTGCACATTGGATACTTTGAATAGAGTACAAGACTATTTGGGATTTAGTCATTGTAAGACAGAAGAAAGTCCGTGGATTCCGTTTGAATATTTTTTTACGGTCAAATTGAACCAGCATAAACGAGTCTTGTTCGCAAACCCCAAAACAAGCCTCCGTCTCTCTGARAACCAGTGTTATGGTGGCTCCATCGGCTCAAAAACACCACACAAAACATTATCGAACAGAAGATTCTCCATCTACAGAAAAAGTTTGGTCTCGAAAATTTACCTCAGAATACCCTGCGAGCAGAGTCTCCTTTACCTTCCCCCGAGTGAGAGAAAGGAAAGAAGACTCTTTCCTTTCTCTCACTCGGGGGAAGGTAAAGGAGACTTTGCTCGCAGGGTAACCTCAGAATGGAAATATTACGAAAAACATATCTCTTTCCCTACACTTCTGCCCAAACAATATGGCGTCGGAAACCGTGAAAGGAACTATAAACAAACTAATATAAAATTCGTAGAAGATAATATAGGTAAGTTGTAGTGCTTGGGAACGAGGTTATTCCGGGCGAAAGCTCTTGGAATTAAATTCGGAAAAATTAATTTCCGACCTCGCTGGGATATAAAACTCGTGTGAGTACTCTTTTATGTAAATTATGACGCAGTAAATTCCTCGTCCACCCACTCGTTGAAGGTTTCGGTATGAAAATCCCTTTTTCATAAAAATATTCGACTAGAAATAGATACGTTTAGCTAACCAAAACAAAAATTATTACTTTAGTTAATACAATAACATATAACTCGTGCGGGTACTGTTACTAAAACAAGGAACGGCCTGAAACCACCTAAAACGACCTGAAACCACCTGAAACGACCTGAAACCATCTTGAAACCACCTGAAACCAGCCAAAACATTGAATCTCCATCGAGTTTGWCGTCCAGTTTGTGTATTTTATTGACTTTCATCGATCGATCAAGTGTTTGTTTTCCTTGGAAGGGATGTATTTCATGGTAGAATGTCATATAGTCGCTACGTACAGTCTCCCATAGAAGTATTCCACACTTATACCTCACCTCTCCCTCGCTACGATTACCTGTTCCTAGCTATGATCAACCGTCCTTGCCTATGATCAACTGTTCCTAGCTATGATCAACTGTCACTAGCTATGATAAACTATCCCTAGCTATTTTCACCATTCTCTACTAATGGTTTCCTGTACCTATATATAGATTAACTTCCCCTTATATAGTTTAATGAACTTAGAAACTTGCAGGCAACATGCCTGAATTACGTTAAGGAGGGGCTTATCCAGGATCTTACATGTGTAGTGGGGGGTGGGCGTGGGGGTCACAACATACCAAATTGTCACTATGACATTATATCACATACTGCATCAACGGTCAGATGATTTATCTTTGGCTTTGAAAATGGGGTCACAGGCACCCCTGAGCCCCCTAGATACGCCAATGTTAAATTAAACAAATTTACACGTTAAAGTAAAAAAATTTTCAAATTGTAATCATAGCTAGGAACAGTTGATGACAGCTAGGGATAGTTGAAAATAGCTAGGGACAGTTGATGACAGCTAGGAGCAGTTGAAAATAGCNCTGTGCTAACAGCACTGGGGTGACTATGGATTACCTGTGCTAACAGCACTGGGGTGACTATGGATTACCTGTGCTAACAGCACTGGGGTGACTATAGATTACCTGTGCTAACAGCACTGGGGTGACTATGGATTACCTGTGCTAACAGCACTGGGGTGACTATGGCTTACCTGTGCTAACAGCATTGGTGTGACTGTCTTATGTATTCTAATCTCTTGGATGCATAATTTTAATTAAAAAAATTAAGTTGTCATTGGATACCTTCTTGATTATTGTGCCTACAATCATCATTGTAGCTTGGTTTTCAAGTGATCTGGCTTCGAAGCACGCAAAGGATTATTTGTCAAAAACGAAAAAATTCAAACACTTATTCCCCTGTTTTCATTTTGTCGTATTTTGTTTTTATTTAGCAAGAGAGAGCATTTTTGGTCCAAGTAATTTTTTTTTTCGATGAAAAGTTATACAACAAAGAACGTATGTTTAGAGGGCAAACTGGAAATAATTTGCGATCAAAATGCTTCTGATTAATTTATACTAACCTGGTTGTTTACTTGCAGCCAATCATAAAGCTTTTCCGTTTGACAGTCGTGGATGTGACGTGATCGAGTTCACGTGTCATT
The DNA here is from genome assembly GCF_009602425.1 of Actinia tenebrosa. The sequence continues at coordinate 102,462 of NW_022261389.1, forward strand.
CTCAGTGTCTTATGTTCCAAACTTTGTCGGAGATGGACGTAGAAAAGGACTTTGAGGTGAGCGTAGAGAAGGACTTAGAGATTGACGCAGAATCGAGAAAGAAAAATACTAGAAAATACTACAAAAATCTTGCAAAAAATCAAAAGAAACGATGGCGCGCAAGGAAGAAGAAAAGAGAGGAAGATGGGGTCAAAAGGAGGGATCAATTTCAAAGAAACAGAGCGATGAACGACCAAGGTGAACAGATGGAGGTTGAGCTAGAAGCTAAGTATCTAGAACCGACCGTTGTTATGGAAGTGGAGAAAGAAAAGACAGGAGAAGGAGAAAGTAGTTTAAGTGTTTCCAGAGAAGAACGGGGGAGTCTGCTGGGGAGAGAAGAGAGGAGTCATCGAAGTCAGTCAATTCCGCATGGCCATCGGTTTAAAGAAATAAATATTTCTGGGCTGGTTAAGATCGGCAAATCTGTTGGTGCAGGGACTTTTGGCCAATGCAATTTAGCACGGTACAGAGGTATGGTAGTCGTTGTGAAGGACTATATCACAGACAACTTTTCCAGCAAGGAACAGCTAAGACAGGAAGTCCTTCATGAAGCAAAAGTAATCTCTCAGCTTGGCGACCATCGAAACCTCCCTTTACTGTATGGAATATGCACTGTCAATCTTCCATACAAGATGGTTTTACAATTCCACGGAATAGGGGAGAAAAGTGTCACACTTTACAAGGCAGTCAAGACAAAGAAATTGACGAACGAACAGTGGTTTGACATTGTCAAAGGTGTTGCTGCCGGTTTAAACCACGTGCACGCAAGAGGATACTTGCATAATGATTTGAAAGTCAACAACGTGGTTATTGAGAACTCTACAGGCGAGTACCATAGCGTCATAATTGATTTTGGTAAGAGTTCCAAGATTTCTGCCAATTCAAGGAGAAAAAACCTTTCCAAAGAGGAGCAGCTAAAGTACACAGCAAGCTATCCACACATTGCGCCTGAAATTGTAGATGGCAGCAGCGATCCCTCCATTAAGAGTGACGTTTTCTCTTTTGCAAAGCTATTGCAATTTGTAGAAAAACACTCATCTTTTGAAATAGGTGGACGAGTAGGCTGCATGGCATATAGTGCAGCTCTTCTACAGAATCCTAAAATGCGGCCTACACTTATGCAAATTATAAATTACAATAAGTAATTTTGTTCTTATTTATCGCGGGTAGAAGCAAAATCATTAAGTTGTATGATTTATATAATTCCCGTTAACAGTGATTCGTGATTCCTTATGAAAAGGAATTCATTCCACATGTTTGGAAGGCGTATTTATTTTTATTTGTGATTTCGCTTCTACTCCTGATATGCAGTAGTTGCTCCTTCCGCGCATATTGATGGTGGTTCAGGACTTGTGTACATATATAGTTGCAGTTAATTTTATGACACTGGATCAGTGGTTTTTTAAACATCTAGGTTTTTTATTCTAGAGTCACGTGTTTTTGAAATAAAACAATTTGTTAAGACAATCAGATGTTCTAAAAGTTCAGCTATAGTTATAGTATTACAAACGCTTTCTATTCAACGAATATATTTGTTTTAGCAGAATAGAGTTTTTAAAACAATCCTCATTACTTATACAGAAACTTTTTGTAAATAAAAACGTAATGTGAAATGTCCATTGTTTGTTGTGTCATATACATGCGGCCACCAAATAACCTCTACCTCTCGAGTACATCTGCCTTCACCGAAGCCAATTTCCAAGTTAGCGTGCACTGTTGCTCTTTCAGAGTTTTTTCTTGCACTCCATGGATCACGTNAAGACTCAGTAATCCAATGTTGGTGGCTGCAAGACCTCCACAAGGAATCCTGAATGAATGCAAAGAGCTATTACAAGTCCAAAACCATGTAAAAACGTCTGCAATTCTGATAGATTCAGATGATGATGATGATGATGATGACACTGACATTGGTATTCAAGTGGGTGGACTTGGTGTCTTCAACAGATTCACACTAGACATCTGGGAAAAGGCCTTTGAAGCCTCAAACACATCAAACGAGGTCCATCAGGAGCTGAATTGGCTTGCCAAAAGTAATGGTATCCTGACCAGTCATGAAGCCAAATCCATTGAGGCCTTGTTGTTAGATTCCAAGCCAGATGGTCAAATATTGTCAGTATGTCATAGTGACAATTTGGTATGTTGTGACCCCCACGCCCACCCCCCACTACACATGACAGATCCTGGATAAGCCCCTCCTTAACGTAATTCAGCCATGTTGCCTGCAAGTTTCTAAGTTCATTAAACTATATAAGGGGAAGTTAATCTATATATAGGTACAGGAAACCATTAGTAGAGAATGGTGAAAAAAGCTAGGGATAGTTTATCATAGCTAGTGACAGTTGATCATAGCTAGGAACAGTTGATCATAGGCAGGGACGGTTGATCATAGCTAGGAACAGGTAATCATAGCAAGGGAAAAGTGATGTATAAGTGTGGAATACTTCTATGGGAGACTATACGTATGAGCGACTATATGACATTCTACCATGAAGTACATCCCTTCCAAGGAAAACAAACACTCGATCGATCGATAACAGTCAATAAAATACACAAACTGGATGACAAACTCGATGGAGATTCAATGTTTTGGCTGGTTTCAGGTGGTTTCAAGGTGGTTTCAGGTCGTTTCAGGTGGTTTCAGGTCGTTTCAGGTGGTTTTAGGTCGTTCCTTGTTTTAGTAAATACCAATAGTACTATTTTAGATCAATGACGCAGTAGAAATTCCTTGCCCGCCCCCATTCAAGCTTACGGCATGAAATACGTTTTTGTCATGAAAATATTCGACTACAAATAAATATGTTTTGCTAATCAAACCTAATATCATTTTKCTTGYTAATRAAATAATATAAAACTCGTGCGAGTACTATTTTACATCAATGACGCAGTATAAATTCCTGGCCTGTCCATTTACAATCTTTTGTTTACGTAACTAATTCRAGTTGTATCAAAAAACRAAAATCGCACTTAAAGTTTCTAATTKAGCTCCAGTTTCTAATTATCTGCTTAGAACTACCAAATTAAGTTTAAAGTAAGTTRGATTAAGGCACTCTTACCACGAAAACCACATACGTTCAACCTCTTTCACCTCCTCCRTGTCCCGATCTTACAGATCTCAACATGCATTTTCACCTCGTGTTTCACCAATGTCAATCATGACGAGGTCCACCAATGGCATTCGTAACACTAAATTCCGATCATACCTAACTCACCAAAAACAAATGTACTGTGCCCATAGGCACAGCACAAAAACAATCCTCATTACTTATACAGAAACTTTTTGTAAATAAAAACGTAATGTGAAATGTCCATTATTTGTTGTGTCATAYACATGCGGCCACCAAATAACCTCTACCTCTCGAGTACATCTGCCTTCACCGAAGCCAATTTCCAAGTTAGCGTGCACTGTTGCTCTTTCAGAGTTTTTTCTTGCACTCCATGGATCACGTYGAACAGCTGCCTCTATTTCCTCTTCTATAGTCCTCGACGGCCTACTGATTTCTTTGGTCCCAGAAAATAGAATTTCCTTCTTGATGGGCRCCAGGGTTTGGTCCTCCATGCATTCGATGAATTTCTCAATAGCATACTCTTTGTATGAAATTCTATTCGTGTAGGTACAGTATGTCGGCGGTCTCTTATGTGGAGCAACTCTTATGCTATCGATCTCGCACTGAAGTCGTAGAACAAAATGTTGAAAGAAGGCCGAAGGAAGTTGTAAAAAGTCGATCTTGAACCAGCCACCTAAACAGAAAAGTATAGTAGTAATAAATTATGCGTTCGGTGTGTATATAAACAGAAAAGTATTCGATACGTGTGTGAGTTATTTCAGTTAAATATAGCTATCTGTTTATATTTCGGAAAAAATTATGATATTATCATAAGTCCCGAGAAATACAAGTGAGGTTGTTAAACATRCCTGGAAAATTCGGATGGAGAGAAGCATTAATTTGTTCTGCAACCCCTGAAAGCCACAAAAGATATCCGTTCTTATACTCGCTTGATGCTACGTTCATTAACCCTAACAGTGGCACAGCGACTTGTAGGCAGTTGTCATTGTCCATAAACTTGACCGTTTTCATATCAAGTGTTTCCTTGGTGTGTCGGATGCCATGATGTTTTCGAAGAGATCGATAGGTCTTGAATTTTTTCTCACAAAGATAGCAAAGTAAATCAAAAGTTTTCGACATAGTTAAGTTYTGGACTGTGGAAGTGATACACGTGTCGGGGAAAGCTATCATACGACCGGAAAGGCATGCGTGTTTTTCCTTGGTTTTTTTTAAAGAAATCTGAAACCGGAAAGCATGCCATAATAGGGAATCGCCTACATTTGTAGTTGTTGTAAACATGGAGGGGGGACTCATAAGATAAACCATTGATAATTGATTATGGATAAACCGAAGAAGTTCGAGTACCGAAGTCGTCCGAATCTGTCTTCGCTTTCCGTAAAACAATGAGGAAACAGCCAGCGAATAAATCAGTCGGAAAGCAACTTCAACGTTCAGTCAAAAGTGACAGCTTTTAATGAGCTGACGAAAGGACTTTCAATATGAAGCGGTCTTTCCAGTTAGGCGTCCTGCTGGCCATAAAACAARAGATTCACACTTCCCCCACTCCTAATCCCCCAGAAATATTCCAAACATGCAGATCTGAATGCGCCCAAACGCAATAAAATCGGGCTTGCGGCTTGTTATGAGTGTGGAAAGAAATCTGGTTGTCGAAGCGTGGAAAGAAATCTGGTTGTCGTTGAAATCTTGTATTGTCCGTTTGACTTGGTCACACAAGTAACGATATGTGACCTTTAACTGTATTCCACGAAAAGGCTCATCCATTCATATTATATTTATCATAGATTAGTAAAGAACATCAGGCATCATGACCTCCCAATACAAGTGGTTTGTCATCAAGCACTGCCCGAAAATAACCAATTAGCCCTGTTTAACCCTCGAAGTGTTGATATCAGGCGCAGATTAGCAAGTCAACTGATGTAGATGGTGGAGAAAACTAGAGGAACAAAGAAAAAGACATGTACCTTAAAGAGATGGACCGCCCAGTTTGTGTGCTTGGCGGACAGATTTGCCACTAAAACCCCTACTTTCATAGAGAAACAGATCCTATATAAAGCAGTTTTTGGTTTGGGTTTAAAGAAGGTTAAGCTAGATGATGAAGACAATGATAATGAAGTAAGATGTAGTAAAGGGTTTCAAGTTAGAGTACTTAGGAAGCACCTCTGGGAGTGTACAGGAAATAGTGGAAGTGGATCTGATAATGATAAAGTTCTTGAGCAACCTACATTTGAGAGARGTTCTCGCAGTACTTCCACCACATATAATGTTGTTGACTTAACTGCTGTCAGTGATACCACATCCCAGCCAAAAGTAGGTGAWGGTGCAGGAAGCTGTGGCATTGGCGTAATTATGTCCACAAGAGATATTGTTCAGAACACTAAACCAGAAAATCCAAGCTTTCATTGGAATTTCCAGAAGATGGGCAGCCACCGTATTGCACTGATGCACAAAGTTACCACTTGGATATAAAAAAGCTTTGTACGTGTTGCCTCTGAGCAGCGGAATTACCAGGTGCTTCACCTGGGTCACCTTTAATCTATCACTAACTAGATTTTTTGTTCTGCTTTCTAGGTGTTGTCGCCCGAGAGCAGTAGAATTACCAGGTGTTTCGCCCGTAATTCTTTGACTAACAAGATTTTTTATTCTGCTTTCTAGGTGTTGTCGCCCGAGAGCAGCAGAATTACTAGGTGTTGTTGCCCGTAAATCTGTGACTCAGCTTTCCAGGTGTTGTCRTTCGATAGCAAAAGAAATTACAAGGTGTTGTCGCCCGTAATTTCTTTTACATGCTACCCATAAATGACTCAGTTATGCGTATACGAATAGCCTCTACTGAGTAAGTCAGATCTGCAACCTTCTCGAGGTGGGTGGTGTTATCTATCTACATAATTACAATGCTATGTAGTATAGAACAAATGCAGGCTGGCACAAATTAATCAATCGTATTTTGATTTTAAAAAAGATTTATATAAAAAATTGAACTTCAATATGAAATCTTTCCTTGTGCTTTCAAGGTGTTGTCGCCCRAAAGCAGCAGCATTACCAGGTGTTTCACAGGTAATTCTGTGAAAGACAACATTTTGTAGTCTTTTTTTTTTTTAATCTAAAAGTTATTACAGTTTTGTTTGGCACAGATGAAAAATTAAAAATTGAACTTCAATATCAAATCTTTCCTTGTGCTTTCAAGGTGTTGTTGCCCGAAAGCAGCAGCGTTACCAGGTGTTTCGCCCGTAATTCTGTGAAAGACAACATATTGTAGTCTTTTTATTTATTTATTTTTTTTTTTTAAATCTTAAAATTATAACAGTTTTGTTTGGCACTGATGAAAAATTAAAAATTAAAAATTGTACCGTTAATATATATTATTATTAATGATGTCAAAAATCGCTTCTCACAGTCCCAAAACTACGGTAGAATAATATTTTATTGTTATATTACATTGTTCAGCACATGGATGTGTCATAAAGCATCTTAGGAATAGTATCAACGTTAAATAGCCGTAATTCAATTACACACTACCCGATCTCTTTTAGTAGGTCTTCGAAAGAAAAATTTCAATCTCCAGTACGATAAATGTTTTAAATGGAAACCTTATTGACAAAAAATCGTACACATAATTTGCCAAAATTTGAGTTGTAAAGTTGTGGCCACCACCGTAGCTCWAATTCACGGGTCGCGCGCCCTTCTCCCTCATTTATAATAATCGCGCTACGGGATGTTGGCGTTGTGCGAATAACCGAATTTGCTCGACTTCTGGCAAGCTCTAAGGCGACTCTAGGATCTACGGGCACTTCATCCTGTGTGTCAATCTCGATTTCGTTCAAAAATGCAGATTGTAGTTTTAGCTCTGACTCCTTTTGTTCCTTCAACAAAGCAACCAGAGGTTCCACTTCAAAAATCTTGTAAGTGAACTTCCTTGTCACTGTAGACAAGAAAGGTTGTCGCAAATGTCTCGTCATCTTCGCACTATAGAGTGGAACTTCCATCTTCCACAGGATGTGATGGAAGTATTTGTCAGGCGTCTGGTTTATTTCAATGCGGAACCAACCTCCTTCAAATAGAAAGAATTTTTTATATCGATTCATGTCACGATAGAAAGAAGAATATATAAGAAAGTATATAATAATATAATTATATGTACCTGGGAATTTAGGATGATGGGCACCATTAATTCTTTCTGTAACAGCACCCAACCACTCTTTATAAGCATTGTAGTGAGCACCAGCACGTAGTTTTGTACGTCGCGCAATATCCACCTCGTGGCCATTCGGGTGATAGAAGGTTACTTTCTGGTGTTGTGCAACTCCATGCTTAGTCAGTCRGTGCTTTTCTAAGGTCCTTGAGTTAAGGAATGTCCTCATACACYGGTCACAAGATGTCGAACAAGTCATTTGTGTTCCACGCGTGAGCAATCGAAGAGGTTTACGGTCAAAGATAGGGGAAACAACTAAGAGCAGCAATGCCAGCAAATCTAGTAGTGTTAAAATAAAGGAGGGGTTTCATGAAACTACATTTCCGCTCTTCCCATGGCAACCAAACATTTAATTTTGCTCAAGCTGAAATATCTTGTATTAACTATAGTCAAACGGTACACTCGAAACTGGAGCATAAATTCTTCCCCACCTAAAAATCGTTTTGTTTTGTAAAAAAAGTTTACAATGGGAAATGCATATTTTTATTGCAGTAAAAAAGGACGTAAATAAAACTATTGTGAGCAAAACTTTAAGTAATCGTGTTTGTCACCGGATATTAGCCCCAGTAACWCGGTATCATGAATTTAAACTAGCTTGAATATAACACCGGAAATAAGGCAAAGTTAAACTAACTAGCAAGATTGTTTAAGTTGTCCTACCAAATAAATGGGCCAATCACAGTGTTATTTTTGAAAGGTGGTTGTCGGATTAAAACACCTCCAGGAATTTTAGGCAATCTTACATTTCTAGTGAAAACACAGCGCCTTCTTGGTATATTGCCTCTTCGAATGCTGACACTTTTAGTGCTAAGATATGGAGATCAATGAACCCACGAACCAGGTAAAACCGCGTAAAGAACGATTCAGAAGACATACGAAGGAAGAGAGAAAGAAAGAAAAGCAAAGAYATAGGCTGGTCTATCCRAAGACCTCAGATCAGCCTTAAGTATTGATGGCGTAAGTATRTCTCCTCTTGTCCACAGTGCATGAAGAAAATGAGTTCATAGAATGGAACAAGGTCCAAGGTCTCACTATTAGGGATTTCAAGTACAATACCTCTATTGCATTGCCAATCACCTGCACAGCACAAAACATCCCCTGCACAGCACAAAACATCCCCTGCACGCCTTCGCAGATTCCAAAACCAAGCATCGCAATCGCTGACGAGGTCATGCCCTTCAGAGATGACATCGGAGTCAGTTTGCTGATGGTGCCAACTGCGCAAATACCATTAAGTCTTGACAGATCATACCAAGGTCTGACTATGACCCATACGGAGTAAGAACTGATCTTGGCTGGGGTATCGTTGGGCGCGTATGCAAATCTCCTCTAAACAAAGAATAGTCGGTCGTAACTGAAACATACAAGACCAAAAGAACTGCAGTGGAGCTAGTCCTTTCAAATCAAAGGCACATCGAGCATAATGATGCYAACAAAGTAGCCTTCACGGCTGAAAYTCACATGCCAGAAGCCAKAAGCCCTGCTGAGGTAAGGAACATGTTTGAAAGGGACTTTCAGGAAAAATGTGATCCAAAGCAGCAGTCATGRAGAAGACCCTGGCAAACTGTGCTGAGAAGATCCCAAAGGACAGTGGTCTGGAAGGTCGGATAAACTACGTAGCCCACAATGMTAGTTAACATCCAAATAAGCCCGGTAAATTAAGAGTGGTCTTTGATTGCAGTGCCAGCTTTGGTGGAACGTCATTAAACAAGCACTTATTGCAAGGACCGGACCTCATCAACAACCTACTGGGAGTACTGAGTAGATTCCGAAAGGAGCCAGTAGCATTGGCATGCGACGTGAAAGGAATGTTCTTAGAAGAAGAAGAGTTTGCCGAGCAGTAGCAGACTTTATTAGCCCAGASAAGAAGCCCAGATGAAGCCATTGAACTCATCAATAACTGCCGAGGCATATGTGCAAAGGCAGGTCTTACACTACACAAGTCCAACAGCAACAATCCAGAAGTCACTAAAGCAATACCCATAGGAGATCGAGCACAAAGTATTCAGCAAATTAACTTCACATCTGACCCTCTGCCCATCAAAAGAACTCTAGGCATCATGTGGTGTATAGAAACACCACAACTTCCAATTTAGAGTATTCGTCCAAGACCGTCCACTTACAAGACATGGAATCCTATCGACAGTGTGTTTGGTGTTCGATCCCCTGGGATTCRTGGCACCCATAATTCTGGTCGGAAAGCAAATCCTAGATAATACTACAGTAAATAACAACCAGTGCACATAATTGTAAATTTTTATAGTCAAYCTTGGGCTTCCTGTGTGTAACGCAATCTGATTTGTTTGAAGTTATGGTACASAGTTCGCGCGCAAAGAAGAAGAAAGTGATTTMAATTCTGTGGGATATCTGGTGTGATTCTAATACAATGCATCTTCTGAAGGTCCTAATTGACTATTTGCTGCATCCTTAGCGAGGAGAAGCGCCTTCAAAACCGATAATTGTCCCG
>NW_022261389.1:122859-133891 GCF_009602425.1 Actinia tenebrosa
CCAAAACATGGTACTGCCCAAATTGCAGAATGTTACCTGAATTCAAGCACTCAAAAGGCAAGTCCCAATCAAGCAAGAAAAAAATAGCATCTTCTAAAGCCTTGGCCCTGGATATCTGTATATGCAAGAGCAAGGCAAAGAATACAGATAAGCTTATTGAGTGCCATAACCCTGTGTGCAAAAATGGAACATTTTTTCACTTGGCCTGTCTAAGCCTTAAACGTATGCCAAACAATGCTAATTCCACATGGTTATGCCCAGATTGTAAAAAGAATCAAGCACAATCTAATAAGAAAAAAGGAAGTGGAAGCGTCAAGTTTGTCAAACAAATCCAAGGAACCAACAGCAGTGCCAGTGACAAACAAAAGCCAGTAGGAAAGCTTACACAGTCAGAGTTTGACCTTATTGCATCTCCAACAGGATGGTTAGACTGTTCTGTGATCCAAGAAGCACATGTACTGCTTATGAAAGTCAACAGCAGTGTAAGTGGTTTCCAAAGACCAACCCTTGCTCCTGTCAGACAGTTCAGTGTTGTTACTGGTGATTTCATTCAGATAGTGCATTTGAATAACAATCACTGGGCATGCTTAACATCTATTGGCCGTCTTCCTGGGTATGTTAACCTGTTAGACAGCATGACATCACCAATTTCACAAGAGATAATCGAGTTCACGAAGAATTTGCTTGGTCCAAATTTCAAGAATATCACTCATATACCTGTACAGCAACAGCAAAATGGGAGTGATTGTGGTGTGTTTGCCATTGCATATGCCACATGCCTAGCCTATGGTAAAACTCCAGTTGTGAAGTTCATCATTCCAAGGACGCGGCCACATTTGCTGAGTTGTCTTAAAGCTGGTCATTTGACACTTTTCCCTACCACTTGAACTTCTTGAGGCATTTATTTTGGAATAAAAATTATTGCTTATTTCTTTAATTCATGAGACATTTATCTCTAAAGGTTTAACTATAAGAGTTAATTATGAAATACAATGACCTAAAAAAGTTAGTGTTCATGCTATTAGAAAATTTCAAAAAAGCATTTGTACATGTCATGATACTTAGTCATATACAAAGATTTCTAAAGATAGATTGTGTTGGAGTTGCGATGAAAGTGTGCATGCCTAATTCAAACTTTCACATGCCTACATGTATTTCACATTTCCATCACAACTTCAATGATCCGCCTTGACCACATTAGTTTTATCCCACGAAAACGTATTGATAAAATGTTCAATAAAACTCAGCCCTCCATACTCAACTGAAACACGCTGTATGTTAACATTTTAAAAAGTATTATGTGTAGTAATGCATCAAGGGTAATAGTAACATTTGCTGCATTAATTTACAGAGAAATGATTGTGAGCCCCAATTCTCATTCAAAACATGTTACATTGTCTANTTATAGTAATTTTAGTATTTTAGAATTCATTTATGTATTTTTATTGCGCATTTTTGATTTGTAATCAATCAATTGAATAAATAGTTATTATTAATATTATTATTAATACATATATGTATATATGTATATATATAAATATATTATAAACATATATAAATAGTAGAAGAATCGTGTATTATGTCAACCAAGAATTGAAATAAAGCTTTAAAAAAAGAATTTCTGGAAACTTAAAATAAGAATTCCACGGCAGAAAATAAGCAATCTTTTTCAAATTGTAGTGTTCTGACCAGGAATTTCTTTCAGGGGGTCAAAGGGCCTACCCATTCCGAAATTTAGGGGCCATATAGAAAACTGGATGGGCCATTTTCAAAATCTTAAAACAAAGAATAATAATGTTTTAAGCCTGTAACTCTCTTGCAAATCTACGCGGTCCACATATTCTCAGTTTTATTAGTAATGACAAGATAATAAAATTTCGCTGTTACCCATACTTGAGCCTTCAATAAACAAGATCAGTTAAAACAGACTAGTCCCAGACCTCTTGGTGAAATATAAGATGGCGGCTGTTTGATTCGTTTTGTGTCATGTGGACTTTCACCTTGTTTATTGACAATCATAGATCACATAAGTTGCATTTGGCCTTTTTTCGCCATACTTGCTGTGTGTATTCCTTAAATATGAGGCTATTTTTTAGTTATTTTTGCAATTCAATTTAAAAACAGGGATTTTCTCCAAAATCAAAATAATTTTTGGTTAAAACTATGTACATTCATGCAAATTAAGGCAGCTTCAAATACTAAGAAAATTTCATATTCCCAAAACTCATTTGTTAACTTTTCATATATTTTAGACTTGATGGTGAAATAAATAATAAATATCTTAGATGATTTAATGCATTATACCCAATTTTTGCATAATTTGGACTGGACAGGAAAGTGTCTATTGTCCTCGTTGTCTTTAATCCTTGTTTGGGTGGTGTTCTTTGTTTGAACTTTTGTTTCTTAAGTTTCTTAAGTTTTTTTTTGTTTCTTAAGTTTCTTAAGTTTTCTCAGGCCATCTTTTTGTTAAGCATTTAAATAGAAATAAAAGCTTCGGTTTTGACCCTAGGGTTTTTGCGATGTTCAAGCTTCAAGCAGTGTTTTGGTAAATTTACATGGCTTGGGTGGCAAAACTTTAGTGACCCTTTGCTCTTTTGACCTCCATGTGGTTCGCCACGTAGCCCCCAATATTGTCATTTTGTTGATAGGGACGAACGATCTTTCTCTGAGGTTGTAGGCTCGGCTATTGAAGACTATTGGTCCCAGTGGTGTATGTTTGTCAAGTCATACCACACGGTGCTTCACACTTTAATTTATCCTTATTTTTTGAGTGTGCGCTTGTTCTTAATCAATATGTGCTGTCGTCTTAGATTCTTTTCCTCACTTTTTTTGTTGGCGTCATAGGGATTTTTCTCATTCGGTAAGTATGTTTAATTTACAAATAGCTTTACTTTTATTTGGTATTAATGGTCTGCCTATCTCCATTTTATTTTGTAGAACATTATGCCTTTCCCTAAAYGGTGGAATCAACCTTCTCAGACCTCTAACATTTCTGATGGACCAACTATAAGCGGACAAGACGTTCCACCCTCTTCACCACCACCACCACCTTGAGATAACACAGGCCTTCCAGACAGCATACTGTAGTTGCAACCATCGTTAACAGAGTAGCTGCACAGATAACAAAACAGTTAACTGACAAAAACAAGAGCCAAGTAGAAGAGGACAATTTCATCCAAGAGTTGGGGATGACATTGTCCCCAGAGGAGGAGTGACGACTATCCCGGCATGCATTGCGATTGATACTATATTATCAAAAATTTTGGGACGTCATCATTGATTTTAGGCGTTGAACAGTGAAGCAAGATGGCGTCCTTCAGAACGGTTTCTCGTGTCGATATATTGTTTTAAAAAATTATTCGCTTTTATACATTCATTGTATTTCGGAAATGGATATGCGAATTCAAATAGTTAACTTAGCCTGTCTTGAGCTTATCAGCCGAGAGATCCACGTTAGTTTTGTTCATAATCTTGCTGAAAGAAGAGTTGCTCTTACACCTCAAAACAATGGTCGTCAGAGTGTTGAATCTCTGTTTGGAAATGTCAGTAGCCCTGTTCTCRTCTCTGTCATTTCAAGCTGTAATACCAAGGTAAGCTCTTGCATTTTAAGTGTGGCTATTGAGTATTGTGAATGTTATCATTGTAAGTTCAAAACCACTCATTCAATCGTTAACATAATGTTTAACCTTTGTTGCATTTCTAGGTTTCAGTTAAAAGACTCTCAAGAAGATCAAGAATAATTGGACGTGACCCTAGTGTGGGACCTAGAAATCATACCTGCTCCCGGTACATGCAACATGCAACCTGGCTATTACTGACCAGCTGCTACCACCGTTGAATTTAGATATCTAAACCTCTTGCAATAATTGTTTTAGAAACAATCATGGTTCTCCACAGTGTTTGGTAAATTTCAAGATATATAGAGAGCCAGAAGAAGACCCAGTAGCCAGACTTCTCGGTGACTTGCCTAAAGAAGTTGAAGAAGAGCAAGAAGACCAAGAAGTAGGCACCTCAGATTCAGAAAAAACAAGAAGTAGATCTAGACTACCCAGAAGAGAATAATGCCGATGCAAACTATGTTGAATGTTTCAAGATCGTTGGGTTCACACTGCGAACTCAGACATAATAATGGCTTGTTGTTTGGTTTTTCGCTGCTTTCAAAAATAATCAGTCAGTACCCTTTATATATTTGACTGGTGCAGTGAAAACGCAAATTGGAATGGGCAACTTGCTACTATCGAGTTTGCAGAATTTTGAGACTCCCAGTAAATAATAGTCCACCTGCAAGTTTAATTATGACATCATGAGTTTTTGGTTAAAAAAGACAATAAAGAGAAACTCATGCTTTAATGTGTCCCATGTATTTTTTTATAATAGACTAGTGCAACATATTTACGAGTTACTTGCTCTTCTCTTACAATCACTGATATTTACAATTAAGCTTGTAAATAATTTTGAAACTCTTAAATGGTTTGACATAATCCAAATGGAAATATTCTAAAAACTTTAAGGCAAAATGGGTCTCTTGGCATCTTTGAGCTGAAGTATATGAATTGTAAATTTAAACAAGTTTTGTTAGTGGTCTGCACTATAACAAAATAGCAACAACTAAACACTTCTGTTGTTTGGATTTGGTAAATCAGCAATAGGTCTGTGGATGCACTGACGAATGCTTGTTTGGTTTTGTGCTGGAAGGAAAGCACGACCTGCAACAATGATGGATGCAGGACTGATATGTAAGTTGTATTACTGTATTATCTTTTCTCAAGCTGACTTCCTTATATCAACTCTGAGAGCTCACCACTTTTGCCGCACAGGAAAAGAGATGGCAGTCCTTCCAAACGGCAAGGATGACAGATTCAACGCCAAAGATGCGGTTAAACGAGGAGCCCAGAAACTACAAGTGCTATTTGTGAAATTGAAGACAAGTGTGGCCCTATTCATGCTGACAACATACAACCGGAGCAAACCCCAAGAACATATGAAGAGCAATCTACAGCCTGTGTCACAGGTGCCACTAATGAAGTACCCCCATCAGATGCGTCAATGGAAGCAGAGACTTCTCAGGAAGTGGTAAAAATATCCAGAGCCAAGCAGACTGGAGAAGCAATTCATCTTGATAAAGTAGAAGATCCTGAAAAAGAAGTTATGGTCATGGGTGTAAACAAAAGACCCCTTCTTTCCACAGGCGAATGCCCCATGTGTGGCGAGAGAAGGAAGCACCTCGCAACCAGCAAGCCAGGGCATGGCTGGTCTTCCGAAAAATATGAGTAGTGGCTTTTCCAAAAAGTCAGAACGGCATCGCATACGTGTTTGCCCCGCAAAGAAATGTACCTGGTCAGGGGTGAAATTGGAGAGACATCTTAACGTCCATCATGACATTGATATTGAAAGTGAAATGGCAAGGTTGGAAGCAGAGTAAGATCCTCAGTCTACTTACCAAAGTATTGGAGCAGCAGGACTGTAAAGAAATGCAATGGAAGAAATTGTAAGCAAGCATATGCAGGGAAGACAACATAAACAAAAGGATTTCCAGCTTACTAGTGCCAGTAGTGTTTCAAGCATATCATCATCACCAGAATCTACCAATAAAAAAGTTCAAAAGATTGTCGACTACGCTTCTTACTTTAACAAAGGTAATTAGTTACAAACTACATGCCATCTACACGTTACTGTAATTAATGGGATTAAAATTGCAAAAATAAACGAAAGAAATTGTGATTTGATTATGTAGATAAATAAATACTAAGGAAGGAAATGTATTTCAAAGCTTGAAACTTTTAATCGTTGTACACAATACTGTACGGCATACATATACAGTGTAAATTTACAGAATTCAGAATGACTACACATGTATTCTGCACTAACTACAGTTATGTGCACAGTAAACGGTGTAAATAAATTTGGATACGCTATGTACAATGTACGTTATTTTAAGGACGGTGGCCACTAATTCACACGCCCACTTTTTTTGCGCATGCCAATCTGATGTGTATTAATTGGCACAGGAAGCCCGCACGCTGTTATTGTTTTCCTGGGAAACGCAATATTTTAGTCCAGGAGCTGAGGCCCAAAAATGGGGTTTTTCTCTCCCCTCATCACATAAAAGGTTTGACAACGGATTTTAAGAGATAAAGACCTGCTGATTAACGCTAGGTAGTTAGTAGAGTCGATTTGTGGTATTGATCATGAGTTATAGGGGTGTTTTGTGACGTCACTCAATATTTGGAATTAAAACGAGGCCAGTTACTTTCTGTAGGTTTTTGGTTCATTTCCTTGCCAAAAGTAGCTTGAATCTACATAAGCATTTGGAAATGCGTTAAGTTAGGGCACATGAACTATTTGAACAGTGATAGGGTGAGTTACATAACTTGTCACGTGGTACAATAACTAGACAATAACTTCAATGACTCCAATGATTTTCTGACAGAAGTCATATTGGAAAACGGCTACACAGGTAAGATTGATAATGATCACAAAGAGGATATTGTAGGAACAATGAAAGTGAACATCATCTCTAAGAGGTTGGTTTACCTACAGCAGTTTGCTGAAGGACTTAAGCTGTTTTATGCCTTTGAGCTCATTAAATCTCACAAGGATTTGTGCAAGCCTCTATTTGTAGTAGGATTAAGAGATGTTGTAGATGCTAACTACATCTTCTCACTGGTCAATCCTAACTATTCTGAGAAAGGGTCAAGCAACAGGAAAGTAGAGGAGATTGTTATCGACAACTTTCAAGATTTCCTCTTAACACTGGAAGATGACAGGGTCACAGGATATAAAGAGCCTTTAGCTTGGAATCAAAGTGGTGATGAGAATGCKGAAAGTAACAAGGATGATGACCACTTCACATCAGTTGACTTAACACCTGCTGGTGTACTTGGTTGGTTGACTGGACAAWGACACCGACCTGTTAATGGAAGCCGCCTGTATATAGCTGTCAATTTCAACCACAGTTGCTTGGAAGACAACCCAAGGCATGCCATCTGCTTCCCATATGTCAGTGCATGTAGCAAAGAAGTGACATTTCCAGTGGTACACATGAAGACACCAGAGGAGTTTAAAAAGGTTTTCCTCCTTGCTATGTGTAAAGGAGGCTCCTTTGCTAGAGCATAGTCCATCCCAGGGATACAGAAAGTTTTTTTGAGCTTTACTAGTTTTCTTATCTCTTTCTGAACTGTTTTTGGAAATGCTTTCTTTTAAGTCTTGCCTTCAAATTTTTATCAGTAAGAACACTTAGAAGAGTTACTTGTGAACATGCAGGAAAGTTTTTGCTAAACCTTGTTTTTAAATGCTAAAGAGGTAGTAACGTAGATGAAGGTGTATGGTCAGTTAAGTCGTTATATATATCTATATATATACATATATATATAACTGTAGTTTAGATGCAGTAATGTCAGATTTTCTGAGCTACTATTTGTGTTTTAGAATAGTAACTATTCTAAACTAAAGAACTGTTATATGTTAGTTATTGCAAATTGTTACAGTTACATGAAAGGTAATGCTGGTTGTTATACCAGTGACACTTCAGGCGAATGGGACTAAAATGTTAAAAAGCAAGTTTTAAAATTTGTCAAGTTTCTGTACTTGTCTCAGGTCAAACACGTCAATGTAAAACATGGATTCAAATCACTGGAACTCAATACAATATATTTGAGTGCAAACAATATACACCTGGTTGCAAGAAGGTTGTCAGGGGAAGAAATAACATTCGTAATTTAGTGAGAAAGGAATATATTAAAAACACAAAAGAAAATCACTGAAGCTGAACTCTTTCTTTTGTTTTTAATATATTCATTGCTTAAACAATGAAATAGGTGAATACATACTAAAGGCACATGTAATCTTTTCTTCTCAGACATTTGCAATAATCGTTGATATAGGGTTAAGGCATCCCTCCAGTTCCTGGGTTGACACAGCCCTGCTGTTTCCACTACATAACTATAGTATTCTTGGTATTCATTTTGGGTCTTGTGAAAGGTTATGTAATTGTCCCTGACAAACTGGCACTCCTGATCAGTAACCTGATTTAGGAAATCTTGTCCAGAATGCAGTTCAGGTAAATAAAATAGTTCATCAGGCCTACCACTTACAGTATCAWGCCTCGATTGTCTTATATAATGTGAATTCCAATGGTTCATAACCACATTTAAATCTTGCTGGATGATGTCAGAAAAACAAAACCACAATCCTTCCATTTCGAGCTCATTTCCAGGAGTAAAGACACCTTGTTCCATCAAATCCTTTAAAAAATTTATCCATCAGCTCATTCTGCTTCTTCTTAAGAAGGACCACCATCCTTCAATCCTTTGATTGTGTTGRGATGTTCCATACATATGGGCTTTATCATCACTCATGAAATAACATTGTGTGGCTGCCACAACACAGTTTTCAGTTCCTAGGTCTGTTCTTAACTTCAAAGGAAATTCTCCCAGTTCTTCTACAGCTTCCATATACCAGTTGAACCACTGAAGGACAAATTGTTGGATCTTGACACCCTTAACCAAATCATCTTTCTACTAAACCCATCTATACAACCGTGTATTGGGAATCCATAGGGTTTGAGTTTGTCGTACCCATCCAAATGCCAGCAGTAGTTGGGTCCCTGGTTTACATAAACTCTACTTTTGAGTTGATGTCTAGTTCACACCCCTCGGGATCCATTTCACGCAAGAGCTTTTCAACTACATGCCTTGTTACCTGGAATCCGTCAAGACGTAACGTATGCCACATACTTCTGTATTCACCCATACACCCTGGACCATCCAATTATAGCTGAATTCTTGCTCTTATTTCGTTTTCGTTTGAGCCAACTGACCTTCGACGAAGCCCAGTCCTCATACTCATACGAATATCATGATACTTGCGTAACATTTCTAAGATCACTCTGTACTCGCAGCCCCCCGCAAAATAGTATCAAATGGTAGTTTCTTGTAAATTGATTTGGTTGCCACAAGAAATACAGGAGTTATCACCCAAATACACTTTTCCTTTACAACTGTTACACGATAAAACTGAAGACGCCATTTTTTCCCCATGCCCTCCTCTTAGACTCTACAACAGTCCCTTGCCAACCAAGTATCCAGGCTTTCATGGTTTGGAATTCAGTGTGAGTGTTTGGAATTCGGTGTGAGTGTTTTGAATTCGGTGTGAGTGTTTTGAATTCGGTGTGAGTGTTTGGAATTCGGTGTGAGTGTTTGGAATTCGGTGTGAGTGTTTTGAATTCAGTGTGAGTGTTTGGAATTTGGTGTGAGTGTTTGGAATTCGGTGTAAGTATTTGAAACATGCGTCGTGAGCGGTTGGAATTCGATGACAGTGTTTCGAATTCGGTGCGAGCGTTTCAAATTCGGTGTGGAATTTGGAATTTGGAATTTGGTGTGCACTTGTGGGCCACCGTACTTTAATGATAAAAGCATGAAACTTGGCCTGATTACTAATATCCCTAAGAGAAACAATTTTGGATATGGAGCCAACCCAAAGTTGTGATTATTGTTGAGTTCTGCGCATGCCTTAAGGTGTTAGGATACGAAAAATGACGATTTGCTCCAAACATTTTTTTTGAAATTTCGTAACTTTAAACTTTAAATGTCCTTCACATATTTGTAAAACTTCTTGCAACTTTTGATTGGAAAAGCCAAAATTTTGAGAAAAATCGAAATCGTGACTTCATCAAGACCGGAATTGTCCCGTCACTTAATATATGCACATCTTTCATCTTCTACGTAACACGCGGTTATTTTGATCCAATGGTGCGTGACAAATCCGCTATCACAAACTGATGTAGTGTTTGTTTGAGACAAGAGACAAGAGACAACGAGAGTTTATACTTATAATTTTGAGATATGCCTACAAGGAAAAGAAATTTCATGGCTAGTACCATTTCTTATTCAAAGCGTAAGAAAAGAAGGAAATCATCAGAAGAGTTTCCCGCCGATTGAAAGACTGCTTTGGCGAGAAGCAATCTTGGGTCATACAATGATCAACCAGCTATTTGGCCAGAGGAATTTGAGAAATCACCCAGTTTTGGCTCATACTCAAGCGCCAAAAAACTTGGAAGAACAAAAGAAGATAAACAGAAAACAAATTCTTTTTCTGTTGTTAACAACACATTAACAAGGACTGGTTTGGCGATCGTCGAAGGCCATTCACTTCAGAGGGGTTTGGAACTTTCGTGCAAATTTTGTGGGGACAGACTAGAAGTCCTTGAAGATATAACAATGAAACATGGTTTAGGAGCTGTGTGGATGATTCAGTGCAGAAACAGTGAATGTCAAGGACGATCACTAACAAAAACTTTCCCTACATCCCCTAAATCTGTTCACTTCTTCGAAGTAAATAGATTGGTAGCATTAGCAATGAGGTCAATTGGTCGTGGCCACAGTGCGGCTCAAAACTTCTTTAGTATTATGGGCCTTCCTCAGCCTCCTAACCATTCAAGGTGGTCTGAACATTCTAAAGCCATTCAAGAAAAATGTAAAGAAATGCTATATGAGGAACTTCAGCAATCCGCTCTTGAGTTGAGAGACATCCATAATGCTAAGAACGACAGTCCTGTATATGTGGGAGTAAGCCTCGATGGCTCTGGTGTACCAGGGGATGGTCGGCTACAGACGCCTGGGTGGGAGTAATATCCACCGAAACTTGAAAAGTTGTGGACGTTGTGCACAAGAGCAGTTCTTGTAGCGAGTGCAAGAAAATGGATGCATCAAGAGAAAAGGGAGAAGTTGACAAGATGAACTATTTATCGTGGTCCTTGGAACACGACCTAAGTGTATGCTAAATTACGAGGAAAGATCTTCAGTAGGTCGACATCAACTTTGATACACCTCATTGCAAGAACGATGTCTATAAAAATAAAAATAAATAATGAAGAGGAAAAAGTAGAATATTGTCCTTAAGAAATATCTATTCGAAAGACCTTCGATTGAAAATGGCTAAAATTTAAAATGATTGCAGTTTGTACCACTATTACGCTGTKAATTAATTGTTGAAGAAATATATCAAATTTTCAATTTAGTATTAATTCCTATTT
>NW_022261389.1:145761-160838 GCF_009602425.1 Actinia tenebrosa
GCGAAGTATTTACAGCTATGCCGGAGATTTTGGCCCTAGCCGAAGCCTAACGGAGAGCTAGACTTAAGATTAGTATCGTTTCATCGGTCTGTCTAGTGGATAACGCTATCAAGTAACTAATCAGGAACTTCGGCCGAAGCCTAAGGGAAACCTACACCGTATATGATTTAAACCCCTTGCTTTGATTAACATCGTTTGTTTTAAACGAAATTATTTTTTTCTCTTATTCATTTATTGAGTTGGACCATACCTCCGAACATCTAGTACTGAAGCGCAGTATGGCAGCGCGAAGCATTTACGGCTATGCCGGAGATTTCGACCCCGACACCGCTATCCAGTGACTAATCAGAAAKCTCGGCCGAAGCCTAAGGGAAAGGTTAGTCGGCCCCTAGACCATAGATGATTAACCACTTGCTATGATTAGCACTGTGTGCTGAGTCWGTGTGGTGGCTACCTTCCTAATGTTTTCTTAGACCGTGTGGGAGGTGTTTTGAAACTTTTCTTGAAAAAATAGACATGCGCAAAAGCTCCAAATCGAACTTGGAATCTTTTATCTTTTGTACTCAGTGAATATCCACTAATTATATTGACATATCTTTTGGTTTCAACAAAAGTAATGAGCCATACAAGTTCCTTGGTAACAAAGACGGGTAATGATAGATGTGTTGATCATCACTGTRATGAWCAACACATCTATCATTATTTCACCACAGTTCTACCCATTCAATATTCACACTTATTACATATAGTGGCTTGATGAACCCAACAAAAATGACCGCTCGAAAACAGGATTGGCTTCATAGCTCAGTTGGTAGAGCATCGCACCGGCATCGCGGAGGTCATGGGTTCGATTCACGTTGAAGCTTGAAATCATTTTTTCAAGTCTTTCTTTACAGCGTTCGCTTAGATCTCTCATTCACTGTGATGATCAACACATCTATCATTATTTCACCACAGTTCTATCCATTCAATATYTACAAAAAAAGGGTAAAACAGGTCAAACATCAAAGGAATGTGACTACTTTCACTGGAAGACGTACWGAACGTATCTTTTCTTTTTGTCGAGACTGGGAAGACGAAGAAAACGACTATTTATATCGCCGAAAAAAGCCAGCAAAAAATTTAGATACTTAAAAACGCCATCGACAATTGATGGAAAGTATTTCAAAACTGCTGTGATGATCAAAGAAGTATTATTATTTTTTCATTTATGGAAATCACGATCTCGAAGAGCAGGTCAGCTATAAACTGACGTAATGCTGTACATGTACATTTTCGTGTGCTTTAACTTCCGTTGGCTGTTGAGATTGTTGAGAAGTCGACCCAAAACAAGAATGTTGACAGGAGAAGCATACTGAAGAGCAGCTGTCATTTGAAAAAAAGCCTTGCTATCTACTTTAGTTGTACAAATCAGTCTTTCCATAATTCCACAGAAGAGAAGAGAGAAACTGGATACGAGAACACGCATTACGTCATCAATCATCAATTACCTTGCGCGCGCTTTGAATGAAGTTGTTCAGTAAAAAAAAGCAAAAGGAAGCGATTAAAGATTTTGCAAGCGAAACAGTGCTCACACAGTTTCAGGTAAGAACTTTTACATACTCAAATGGTTTGATTCAGATTATGTTTCTCTTTTTCATTTACTATAACTTAAACACAATAAGCAACATATTAATTATATTTTGTCTAGATTTATTAAAAACAAACCTTATATTTGTACCTTGGTAGATTAACCAAATACCGTCACAGTATTTACAGTAGTTACAAAAACATTGCTTGGGCTGTCTGTGATTCAATTAACGATTTTGAATCAAGCACACAACCTTAATAAGAAACTAGAGTATTATAGGTAATCGTATGGGGTCGAGTAAAATTAAGGATTAATTTCGTTATTCACGAGTGTTTTCAAAGTTTTGAATTGTCCTAGTCGCTACCCGTCGTGGTTTCCTATGCTCCTCTCGTGTTTTCTCCGTCCCGTGCGGTGTTTWGATCAGAGTATCAAACACAGAAAACTGTTTTTGATCTGTTAAATCATATATAGGGCAAAATATAGGGCAAAAATCCAAATCCGTCTTAGTTCAATTTTATTCAGAATTCAAAATTGTTTCTTCACAGGCTTCCCAGACTCTCAGTTCGTGGATTGCATGGGAGATGCGCTTTAGGCTGTCTCTTAGCTGTTTATTTGGGTGGTGAAAACTCRCTACTTGTRCTCTATAACTATGTAATTTAATTATGTAATTTGTAATTATGTAATCTAGTAATTGGGCCACGCGAATTACGGGAAAAAGCCCTCCTATCGAGTAATTTTCATCACCCAAATAAGCTGCCAATAGACTGCCTAAAACACATCGGATGACAAAATGAAACACATTTTAGACGATTGTAAGTATYAAACTTTATCTTGAAACGGTATTTGAAAAAGCTGAAAAAAGAAAACTCATAAAAMTCGTAATTCAAAACTCCCTATACTACTTCAAACAAATTTCAACGGYCGAAGAGTCGGCCATAAAGCCACAGGAAGCCCATCACCCAATCCACGASCTGAGAGTCTGTAATGATAAAAAGGTAAATTATACACCGTGAAAAGATGAAGAAACTTACTGACGTTTCGGACGCTAGTTCGTCGTCGGAGTAAAAGAGAAAGAGGTGGTGGAAAGGAGTGTTTATATGATAGAATAAGACAAAAGAAACCAATGAGAACAAGGTAGGCAAGGAAACAAAAACAAACAATCAAAACTGAGAGTCTGGGAAGCTTGCGCTGCCAATGCAAAACATGAAGCCATTTTGGCTTGCAAAWAAGAGAAGTTYACAGCTTGTAAGCGTTGCTAGGCAACTAAACAGCCGTTCATTTTCTAGTAATTCGGCCCAGAATTACGGAAAAAGCCCTCGTTTATTAGCCAATCAGTATCGCCCTGCGTGTGATGACATAAACAGCTCTTCTTTATTAGCAACAGTGGAATTTCACGTGTGAAATTACAAATTACGCGCGAAATTGGGAGTAATTTGTCCTCTATGTGTTTCAATTGGAATTTAGTAATTGATTTTTACTGAGTTAGGATAACCGKAGAATCAGGAAAAGCCTTGAAGCACAGAACCAACAAGCAACTCTACTCACATACAACAACGAGCACAGCGAGACTCGAACCCGGGTCGCATTGATGAGAAGCGAACTATAAAATGTTTCATTTTTCATTTTTCTCAATTTTCTCCTTATATATAGTATCCCACGTATTAAAAATGCATGAGTTTGAGCAGTTTACATGTGGCAGTGGCATTTCTTTTGCGTGGAAAAGAAGATAACATGTTTCATTACTCAAACTCGACTAAGCACATATTACGACGACACATGTACATACTAACGAGGAAACCAARCCAACGGAGAGTTGAACGAGCTGCTTTTTGCCTTCCTCGTTGAAGTTGAGAAGGAATTTAGAGATGAATACGAAACCACGACTTTAAATTCATTTATATCGGATCCTATATGATCAAGTTTTGACCGATACTTGAGATTACCCTACAACAAAACTAATGAAAGGCTAAGAGTTCAGAAAAATTAGAAAAACACTTGTATCAAAGCAGAAAGAYTTGAAAAAAGGAAGGGAAGGGAAACAAACCAAATACAGTGCCCAATTTGACCAATTGTGTGTTTATTTCATTAAAGACAACAAGTTATATGTGAATTCAAGCAATATATATAATAAAGGGAAAACATCCTATAAAAAGTGCTTTGGTTGTCGTTTGTTGTTTGTGTAAAAGCACTCACTCGCTTGTACGGTCGCGGGACAGATGTATTCGTCACTCTCGAGACGRCGGAATTCACTGAAATTTTTCTCGCGCCAATTTGAACTTAATTTTTGCAATGTAATGCATTTTTACTTCCCGTTTATATTTCCSTCTACAGCAGTCAGAGTTCCAACACCATCAAAACAAATACAACCCCAGATCATCAAACTTATCTTACGTTTTGATGGAGGACAAATCAGATGGGGTCTGTATTGTTCGTCTTCTTTTCTCCAGATATAGCAGCGATTGTTTTTACCCAAAACGACCTGACTTTCATCTGAGAATATCACTTTTTTCCAATACTCGTTAACGGTTAGTTTTTTTCTTTCTTTGCACCATTTGACTCGCTTCCTCTGATTGACTTTTCGAACAACCACTTTCTTCTTTATCACTCGCCTTCTAAACCCTTCAGAATGTAAGACCCTCTGAACTGTTTTCTGACAAAAAGTCGTATTTTTTTCTTCATTAAACTTCTTCTGAGTCGCCTGTTTGCTTTTRCTAGACGTATTAACGCTGTTTTATCTCTGTTCGYGAACTTGTTTTTGCGACCACTTCTCTTCAGTTTTTCAACTGATCCACTACTTTCCTTCTTCTTTAGAATGCTTGTTATGGTTGTTCTTGTAATGTCGAGCAATCTTGATAATTCAGCTTTGGTTTTGATGGTTTCTGACAAGGACACAATCAATTCTTTCGCTTCTGTTTGACAGTTCGGCGCTTTTACGACCCATCGCYGTAAACAAACGGAGTGTTCTCAAAAACTAGCCCTCAAACCAAGTATTATTGCAGACCAAAGTCAAATTCCTTATATCGATGAAACGGCAAAGAGCTGGTAAAAGCTTAAGTGAAGTTTTTTGTTTCTACGACGTCTTTTAAATCAAAAACTTTCTTCAGGGTTTTTTATCTGTTGTTTCTTTTAGTAGTAAARATTTTCCCGCCTAAAATGACGGCACGCGTTGTATTTTCGTACATTTTCGCGCTCGCGGTTTTCAAAGCTTGGGAGAGAMATTTTGTCACGCAACGTAAAAAGTGACGAATATATATGTCCCGCGACTGTAGTTTGCTCGTTCGTGTTTTTACATAAACGACTCTTGAATATAACCCCGTACGCCGCACTTTATATGAGTGATTTAGTCAACAGTATTCAGACTAGTCCCTTTGTTGGTG
Source organism: Actinia tenebrosa (assembly GCF_009602425.1). The sequence continues at coordinate 150,709 of NW_022261389.1, forward strand.
CCTTTGGCCGGACTCGAAGATAATCCTGCCTAATGCGTGCATTGCCGTTAGCTCTCAGTAACGTCCATATAACGCCTTAGCTTGTCTCGGGAGTGTGAAACAATCTAATCATAGTTTTAAATTTCTGCCGGTGGACGTGATTTCCAATTCCAACCCGATGCAAAATAAATAATTTTGCCTTTAAATTCTTTATTRAAATGGGAGTGTTTTATATTTAACAAAAAATAAGCTAAATGTTTTGCTCGAATTACTTAAATAAATTCCTGAAGAATTAATAATTTTTATATAGATTCCTCTAGGTGACACACTGCGCATTCCATGTTTTAGCCGCTTTTATCTCAAAGAATGACRCACCATATATAATCGATTCATTCATTCATTACCAGTTTATCTGGAAGGTTTGTATGTCATAGAATCACCTATCCAGTAAAAGAAAACCATCCATTACAACAATGTTCAGATACGTCTTCCAGTGAAAGTAGTCGCCTTCTTTGATGTTTGACCTTTTTTACCCTTCTTTGTAGACAGCAAGGTACTTGTATGGCTCATTACTTTGCGATATCATTACTAAATAATCGCATTCTGGACTGAAGAAATAAAAAACGCACGTTGTGTCTCTTCTCTTATAAAAAGCAAAGGGCGATGCGTGATGTGTGCTCTCATAAAACACACATGCGCTCCCAACCAATCGGAATGCCAGATTTATAAYAGTTATTTTATAATGAGTCTTAATGATAAAATTTCTAAGTTCGATGTTGAACTTTAGCGCATGTCTATTTTTTCAAGAAAGGTTTCAAAACACCTCCCACGCGGTCTAAGAAAACATTAGGAAGGTAGCCACCAGACAGACTCCGCACACAGTGCTAATCATAGCAAGTGGTTAATCATCTATGGTCTAGGGGCCGACTAACCTCTCCCTTAGGCTTCGGCCGAGCTTCCTGATTAGTCACTGGATAGCGGTGTCGGGGCAGAAATCTCCGGCRTAGCCGTAAATGCTTCGCGCTGCCATACTGCGCTTCAGCACTAGATGGTTGGAGGTATGGTCCTAATCAATATATGAATAAGGTAAAATATATATCCAGCACACTAAAATTTCTTTTGAAACAAAAAACAACAACAAAAAAAGAAAAGCAATAGCAAAACAATGAAAAGATCCTTTCACAAGTCAAATAGTACTCAATCAATCAATCAATATTTTATTTCAGTACTTATTAGTAAGACAATTTAAATATTTACATTTCTGGGAAATATAACATACATAAAAGTAGACTAGATAGTCAATCCAAGTGATTTCGAGACATGTTTAATGGAAGACCGTTGATATTTGGTGAAGGGGCATTCTCAAAAGTCGCCAACCTTTGCCTTGATCCCGTTAATATGAATYTTGTCTTGGACGTATTTAGTGTAAAATGTTTTTCCGATTAGCCAGTCATTGACATTGATCAAATCTTGATTCAGATGATGGCTAATGCTATCGACATTATTAGATGGAAAAGTTAGATGATTGTCATCTGCATACAAACGAGACTGGCCGTGGGAAAGACARTTTTGGAGATCGTTGTTGTAAAGGAGGAACAAAAAATGCCCCAGAATTGTACCCTGAGGAATGCCGCAGGATAGTAKATTGTTATCTGACAAATAACCATTCACTAAGCATCTTTGATTGCGCTCAGTCAGGTACAAATTGAACCAAACATGAGGGATTCCCCTAATTCCATATTGGTATAATATAGGTATAAGAATGTCATGGTTCACCGTATCGAAAACGTTTTTTAGTTCTAAGAAAACTACTTCGTTTACCTCACCCTTGTCAATGTTAAAATCCCACAATTATCTGTAGCCTCGGGTAATGCAGTGCCGATAGTAGAGTGAAGGTGTCGGAACCCAGACTGGTGACTAGAAATAGTCAGTTAAAAAGGTGAAGACCTSATCGTAAACTATTCTTTCAAACATTTTCGTTGTACTCAGTTTTCTCTTTTCAATTTTTACACGTAGTTGGATGTTTTACTGCTAAAGCTGGATTGTGTAATCTTCACATAAGTGATCCAGAAAGTTCGTACCTAAAAAAATKGCATATGCTATCGTATCATAAAATGCTTGACATATTTTGATAGCGAAATCTTTTTTCGCTTAGTTTTGCTTTTTCTCTCACTTAAYMACTKCATSCAAAGCRCGCGCAAGGTAATTGACTGATTATCTGATTGATGACGTAATGCACAGAATATCGTTTAACTTTCAAGACTATTTTGCATTCTATTTAGAATTTATCATATTTACCATGTACAACTAAGTTATATCTATTATAATTTAGATATKTTATGCRTTGTATGCTGACTTACTGATATTTGATTTTTTCTTTTTTAATTGAGTAGGACCATACCTCCATACATCTATCCAGTGACTAATCAGAAATCTCGACCGAAGCCTTAGTGAGGGGTTAGTGGGTCTCTAGACCGTAGATAATTTACCCCTTGACGCTATGATTTTCACGTTTTAAAGTTATAAGCACAATGAAGGCCAATATCCCATGGGATCGGAAGAGCTTTTGTTAACATTTGTATGAAACTGCAAAAGTGTGAAGATAAAAAAATATTAATGCATTCGCGGGTTTTTGTACTGGCTGTCTTGAATAAAGAATATGTAGCTGTTGTACTCAGTTTGTTGTAGCCGTCGGAGAAAACGATGAGTTCTAGTGAAGACGATAACGACATTTTTATTATTCCTCAATGTGGGTCTTTCCGAGTCAAGAAGCACCCGACTTTGGAAAGGATATTGAGAAATTGTTTGAACAAGTACGAAAGAACCGAGAAGAAAAATTGTTTATTGAAAAAAGTAATAATTTCGGTCACTAATCAGTCGATTTGTGTTATTGATTATCAAGTGATTTTGCTGTTTTTGGTCTTGCCCGTTTTCTCTTAAAGAAGCACATTGAAATATCAAAAAATGCAGTTGATGAAATACAAATTTGAAATAGAAATCGTGAGAAAACAAGAACGTTAAAAGAAGCWTAAAAGCAGCCGAAAATTGTAAAAAGCCTTGCTTATACGAATCAGTCTTCCCATATATCCAATAAAGAGACGTGAGATACTGGATACGAGAGCGCGATCATTACGTCATCAATCAGATAATTAGCCAATTACCCTGCACGCACTTTCAGTTGAATGAGTTTGAAGAGAAAAGAMGTGAAAGAAAGAGAGAAAAGATTTTGCAAGCGAAACATTGCTAAGCGGGTTTTATAAATTTTCCATAGCACATAGCACAGTTTTTCAGTTGCGTKGAAATTAATCAACCAAACTTCAACAGTAAAACAGTAAACTGCGTGTAAAAATTGAGATACGTCTTTTGGCATCTGGTAATGACGACTAGCTGTGCTGTAAGCCCAAATGAAGAAAGAGATATGAAGAACAAGAAGAGACAGTAGAAAAAGAAATAACAGAAAAAACATAATACAACAACTGAGCGATGAAACGCGCCATAGAACAAGCCACGAGGCGATCAGAGAGAAGGAGATTGAGAACATTAGGACAAAGTATAATGTTTCGAAACAGGTTGTGTGTAGGAAAGGTATACCCGAGTCAGGACTTTTTTTGTTTGTTTGTTTGTTTTTTTGCTGAAGCGCAGTATGTCAGCGCGAAGCATTTACGGCTATGGCGGGGATTTCGGCCCCGACACCGCTATCCAGTGACTAATCAGGAAGCTCGGCCGAAGCCTAAGGGAGAGGTTAGTCGGCCCCTAGACCGTAAATGATTAACCCTTGCTATGATTAGCACTGTGTGCTGAGTCTGTCTTGCAGCTATCTTCTAAATGCTTCCTTTGTACGTGTGGGAGGTGTTTGAACCTTACTAGGAAAATAGACATGCGCAAAAGCCAACTCAACRTCGAACTTGGAATCTTTTTATCATTTATACTCATTGACATGTCTTTTGGCTTTGACAACAGCAATGAGTAATAGCGGAGCACCACACTTAAGAAAAATTAGTAACCCATGGAGTTGATTTTTCATGGTTCGACTACTACGTTACGTCCGTCCGTCCGTCCGTCCGTCCGTCCGTCAGCGTCCGTCCGTCCGTCCGTCCGTCCTTACGTACGTACGTACGTAGGTGTGTGTACACCACACAGCAATTCCGCGTGATGACATTCGGTTTTTCAGAGTTAATCACAAATTTGTTTAGACAGCACCAGGCAGCAACGTGATGAAGATTTTCAGAGAGCATTGCTGTGAGGAACCAGGTTTGGTAGGTCGTTTATATACAGCGTAAAAAGTATAAAACCACCTCGTGGACGCCATCTTTAAGGTGGGGAACTACTTCGGCCTTTTTTCGCGCACGTGGAAAGACACACGATCCTCCGAGAAACAGATCAACGGAAAGSTGGGGGTCCTATACGCCACACAAACTATCATTCATTTGAGTTTCTTTAGTTCCAAGCTATACCACGGTTTTTGGAATCCATTATAGGCGAGGTTTTGGTAAGATCCCGTAAAATGTTAATCTTGAGATTGCTTCGCGCATAAGCACATACTCCATACTGAGTTTGAGTTTCTGTCCAACCTTACCAACCCATAACCATCAATTACAATTTCTTTGTTCTTGACAGATTAATTTAGCCATKATTCGGTATATATAAAGACATCAAAATCCCTATTCTTAATTAGGTCTTTGATATGCAAAACGTTATCTCTGTTCATTGGGAATTTTCGTGCCTCTTAAACCAGATCAAATCAATTTGTTTCGGTAGTACGATGAACCGAGCCGATATCAAGGTTACAGTTAAGTGAATTCGATTTTCAATGACTCATACATGTACCTTCTCTCAATCTTTCTCTCTCCTTTTCAATGCCTATGATCAAAAAYCTTTCAAATCATATTAAAATATATAATAATGCAAACGTTAGGATACCTGAATGCATAAAATAYCTAAATTAGAATAAATAGCTTACTGTCCATGGTAAATATGCCAAATTCTAAATAAAAATAAAAAAGCCTTAAAAGTTGARCGATATTATATGTCTAAAACGTAAAATGTATACAGTTCATTTTATAAATTAGAGAAAATTTATAATACACGAAAATATTGGATAGGAGAGCRYGCATTACGTCATCAATCAAATTGTGCCAATTACTCTTGCGCGCACTTTAAATGAAAGTTGTTCAGTAAGAGAAAAAGCAAAAGAAAGTAATAACAGTTTTCGCACGCAAAAAATTGCCAAGCAGATTATTTTAAGATTCGATTGCATATACCACTTTTTTAGGTAAGACCTTTAACTTACTGCAATGGATTTATTGTGATTTTTCAAATTCAGTTATGTGAAAATTAATCAATCAAACTTTAGCAGTAGAACATCCAACTACGTGTGAAAATTAAGAAGAAAATAACGGTGCGCACACAACGAACTCGAGGCAGTGGCTTAAACAAGCAAAAAGTCAATTAATTATCAAATTATCTGGAAAATTTTAAGTCAGTAAAAAAAAAACATTTCAATTATTAACRTGAAAACTACTTAAAAAGAAACCGGAAAGAAAACTTCACTTGATAACAAAATAAACTACAGAATAAAAGATAAGTTCCAGAAAATTATATTGATATTGAGACATTAGACATGCTGAATGGTATGAAAAAAAGGAAGCCCGTGCGCTGTTTTTGTTTTGTTTTGTTTTGTTTTGTTTGTTTGTTGTTGTTGTTTTTTTTTTTGTTTGGTTTGTTTTTTTTGTTTTTGTTTGTTTTGTTTTGTTTTGTTTTTTGTTCTGTAAATCATAAAACTTTAACGATGTTTATTGTACAAACAAGACTTCATGAAGTGGCACTATTCGATTATTAATCATTGATTATTGATTATAATGTAATGAAAACCTTACCCTAACCCTAACCCTGTTCTTGAGAATATTTGTGCCGCCTTAACCAAACCACACAATCCCAGACCAGCGCAAATTGTATAGACCTTCTTCTCAAGGTTKCGTGCGCATCCACCTTGACGGGCCACAAAATTGAAAAACGGAAATTCAGTAAAATCGAGAAGACAGTTTTATATTTATAGAGAAGAATAATCGATTTTATGAATTCGTATCGAAAAAAATTTCATAGCAATGCATGATAATACTYGCGTTCTGGTATCGTGGCCCGTCAAGTTCATTAAATTTGGACTCGCACGCAACCTTGAGAAAACGGTGTATTGGTAGCAGCATTTACGGCTATGCCGGCGATTTCGGCCCCAACACCGTTTTGCAGTGACTAATCACGAAGCTCGGCCGAAGCCAAAGGCCCCGTCCACACGTGTCCGGAAATTGTTTTTGCGGATACGGACTGCGTCCACACGTGTCCGGAAATTGTTGTATCCGTATTCGGAAATTTTCGAAAACGGTCTCCAAAGTGAACATTTTCGAATCCGCTCCGAATACGGATACGTATGGACGGTCGTATCCGCAAATTTTCGAATACGCTGACGTAAACACGATTTTCAAGAAATTTCCRRATACGTGTGGACAGTGAAAACGATTCGAAAACGTTTCGTATACGCTGCGTGTGGACTCGAACATTTGCAAAAACAATTGCGGATACAAAAATTTCCGGATACGTGTGGACGGGGACTAAAGGAGAGGTTAGTGCGACCCTAGATAGTTCTGTCTAGTGGCTTCCTTCCTAATGTTTCCTTAGTCCGTGTGGGAGGTTGTTTTACACCTTACTTAAAAAGACAGACATGTGCAAAAGCCCAACATCGAATTTCAAATCTTTTATCATTGGTACTCGGCCCACAATGTGAATATTTAGGATTGCTATTTTTTCGGTTTTGACAAAAGCAATGAGTCATACAGGTACCTTGGTATCTAGCAAAGAAGGGTAAAAAAGGTCAAACATCAAARAATGTGACTACTTTCACTGGAAGACGTATCTGGTAAGGAAAAATTAATCGATCATGTATGGTGCGTGATTCTGTTTTCGAAAAACAAGATGGAAACATCGAATGGGCAGTGTCTTTGTTACCCTGCGAGCAGAGTCTCCTTTTAACTCCTCTTCGGACGAGAGAAGTAACTCGCCCGTAGAGGAGTTAAAAGGAGACTCTGCTCGCAGGGTATGTCTTTGTCTCCGACTGAATCCTAAAAAAAAAAAAAAAAAATTCATTAGCGATTGTGAATACTAAAATGATTGTATGCGCATTACCTTATTTTTTTTCAATCTTTCTCTCTCCTTTTCAATCCSTATGATCAAAAACCTTTCAAGTGAGACGTATTCACTCGAGTCGTGCAACAGGTTCTTCCCCCGGAGGACAGTTTTTTATCGCTCTCCTAAAACRCTCCCATTTTTTGAAAGCTTAACTCTAATAAATAATTTGAAGATARAATTAATTATCTTATGCGTATCCGTTTGAATTGCAGAAAAAATTAAAAACTATGATTTARAACTTTTCTACTCCCCCGAGAGAGCCACAGAAGCTAATGCGTCGTATGGATGTTAGACCTAACGGCAATGTAAGGATTACGCAGGATAMTGTTCTAGTTCAAAGGCATCAGAGAAGAGACTGACCGTCCCCCAGACTTTATTTACAGCTAATGCCTTACACTATCTGCTTGATCAAGGTTTGACGCATTACATGTTGGTGCATCTGCACCGCACTTTCTTTTGCTATCGCTCAACMGATTGTGAAACAAGCTTCAAGAAACATTGTAGTATACCAGCACCACCTTTCACCAAAACCTGCATAATCAAAACGATGAATACTGTTGGCTAATTATTCATACATATGTCTACTAAGGTCCTGGCTAAACGAGGAAATATGTTTACAGCGCGCATGTTTCTCCGATGTATCCAAATTTAGTCACATGCAAAACATTGCTGCATGCTACAATCGATATTTCATCATTTAGCCATGCAGGGCTTAATAGACTCATATAAGTACACATGTATGTCGTGGTACACGCGTTTAGTTTCAAGTGTGAGTAATGAGACATGTTCTTTTCTTTTCCATTCAAAAGAAGTGCCACCGTGGACAATGTATGTAAACAGCTCAAACTCATGCAATTTTAAATASGTAGGATACTATATAGAAGGAGAAAATGGACAAAAATTAAAAATGAAACATTTCATTCTYTCACCAATGCGACCCGGGTTCGAGTCTTGCTGTGCTCGGTGTTGTATGTGAGTAGAGTTGCTTGTTGGCCGGTTCTCTCCTKTAAATCGAGGGTTTTCCTGATTCCCGATTATCATCCCTCAGTAAAAATCTACTACTCAATTCCAATTGTAATCTAGTGGAAGACTAAAGAGCCACTATGTGGAATCCACTATCAATCCCACTATTTTATTATTATAATTTCATTGATCAAAATAACGATCTCGAAGAGCAGGTTAGCTATAATATGACGTAATGCTGTACATGTACATTTTTTCTGCTTTAACTGCTGTAGGTCGTTTAGATAAATCTTTGAAATAGAAATCGTCCAAAAACAAGAACGTTGATAAAAGAAGAAGTATACAAGCCGAGTAACTGTCCATCGAAAAAAGCCTTCTAATTTAGCATAAATCAGTCTTTCCATAATTCCATAGAAGAGACGCGAGATACTGGATACAAGAGCGCATTACGTCATCAATCACATTATCGACCAATTACCTTGCGCGCGCTTTGAATGAAGTTCAGTGTTCAGTTAAAAAAAGCAAAAGGAAGCGATTGAAGCGAAACATTAGAAAGGGAAACAGTGCTAAGCGGATTATTTCAAGATGTGATAACACATAGCACAGTTTAGGAAAGAACTTTGAAATACTCGAATGGTTTAAAAAAAAAAGATTTTCAGTATATTGAATATTAATTAATCAATTTTCAGCGGTAAAACATCCAACTGCGCAAAAAATCAAAAATAGATACGTCTTTTTGGGATCTGATTATGCAGCCAGTTCAAGACCAAAGGAAGAAAGAGAGACGAAGAACCAGAAGACAAAGAAGGGACAGAAAAAAACATAGAAGCAACAACTGAGCGATGAAACACGCCCGAGGACAGGCCACCAGGCCATCAGAGAGGAGATTGAGAACATTAGAAGAAGGTATTATGTTTTGTAACGTATCAAGTGAATAATAAATTTGTCAATAGTAAAAGAAATCTAGAAAGGCTTTTGTTGTGTCTAAAGATTGGTAAATCAAAAACGTTATGGTCTCTGAGCTCAACTATTGCTGGTCCAGAATGAGGAACAATGCTTTCTCTGTCAGTGTGTCTTCCATGTCTTAAGATTAGTAAGTGTCTCGTGGTTCGTGCAAAGAGTAATCTCTATTCTTGAGGGACCGCCAGTTTAGATGGCAAACCTTAAGATTATATTCGTGCCACCTAAACAAGACCAGCTCAGACTAGAGCGATTCGTATTGGTAATACGATGGACCGATCTGTTACCATGGTTACAGTTTRGTGATTTCAACGTACGAGAAGTCGACGGGTTGTGTGTAGGACAGGTATACCAGAGTCAGGACCTTCGCAGGAACTTTCATTTCCCTTCTTCCCTTAAACGTTTTGGGCAAAATTATTTTTCTCTTCTTTATTGATTGAGTAGGACCATACCTCCAGCCATCGAGTGCTGAAGCGCAGTATGGCAGCGCGAAGCATTTACGGCTACGCCGGAGATTTCGACCCCGACACCGCTATCCGTTGCCTAATCAGGAAGCTCGGCCAAAGCCTAAGGGAGAGGTTAGTCGGCCCCTAGACCATAGATGATTAACCTCTTGCTATGATTAGCATCTTGTAAACGGTCTGTCTAGTGGGTAACTTCCTAATGCTTGCTTAGTCCGTGTGGGAGGTGTTTTGAAACCTTACTTAAAAAATAGACATGCGCAAAAGCCAACTCAATCAAACTTAGAACTTTTATCATTTGTACTCAGTCCACAATACGAATAATTGCTAATTTATTGGGACAGAAGAACACCATCAAAGACCTGCGACGACTGTGGAAGACTGTGCTACTGGGGGTTGACAATGATGAATAGTAGAGACTTGAAGCGTTTATTGGGACAGCGGTTTCCAAGGCAAGGCTCCCCAAGGGCAATCTCAAGTCACGAGGGAGACTATAGTGACGATGATAAGTCACGAGTCCGTGTAAATGAAATCAAGTAAAAAAGCAGAAATTGTTAAATTTGCGGGATTGTACAACATGTTGGTCGG